>SMLS01074927.1:0-53776 GCA_004785975.1 Popillia japonica | reverse complement strand
GAAATGCGACATAGACTTCAATAATTAGAGTCCGACACTCGTTCAAAAATCCGAATCTCTATTTCGGAATCGATTTCCAGTCGACATTTTGTACAAAAAATTAAACCTAAAGTGTCGGGCCGTCCACAATTTTACGAATTAAGGTCGTCTTCGGAAAGCAACCGGGAGCGCTTTTTACGCTTTGGAGAGGACAAGAGGGTTAGGGAGGCTATATGTTAGGGACAGAATTGCGTAGCTTTATTTCGTTTAATCTAAAATCTATTATCGTCGCTTTTTGTTCCGTTTGCTTTCATTTTGTTTGTACTTAGTCGAGCTATTGTTTTAGATAAATTGGAATTATGTTAAAAGATATTATACTGGTGAACGTCCGTTCCAAGTGTCCGCAAACAATTTTAAATATGTATAATACAATAATGTATGAAAGGCGGCTAGATAAATATGTAATATCCGATAAGGGCAATATTTAATCGTGATATGGTAGAATAAATTACCTTTTATCTTGTAATTTTGGGTGGCCTACATATTTTCGCCAAAATGTATCTGCTGTAATATAAATCACTAGCACAGTAATATTTATATATCTCTTAACTGAAGGGCATTACTTGTTTTTTGTATATTATAAAAGACGAGATCTACCAGATGAAATTTCAAGCATAAAGATAATAAGAAATCCATGAAGTTTCTGAACTAGAAGTATTACGGAAAAAAATTGTATTAGTGGAATTGCCGAAACGTCATTTTGAATTGTGATAACTAAGATACGAATTATCATGCCTGAATAAATTGCTGACATTAACATGTCAGCTGTAGTTGACCGCTAATAATTAGTAAAGTGTCTTACATCCTTACAGCCAGTCCAGATGAACAGATATTTTGAACAAGTGCTATGTCCTGCCATTGCTCCAACAATATGGCACACTTTTGGTATTGCAGTCTGCCTGTTAATTGATGTTTTAATTTATCCCGGAGATGTACAATGATATTAAAATTGGAACTTTAGCCAATAAACTTCGTAAACTTTAGTTCTTCAAGTCCTCAACTCATTCAATGAGACAAGTACCTATGCAATTTGTAAAATAATTACTAGCTAATGGTTACTTACCTACCTAGTGTGCAAAAACAAAGTTTCCAGCATGAATGCAAATGCTAGAAATTTTGTTCGCACAATTAGATTATGATATGATTACAATTGTCAGATTAGAATTGATAATTAAGAATATAAGTATGTAGTAGATTTACTTTTACAAGTTTTTAAGTAATTCTGCAAAATTTATAAGATTTCAATAATAATAATAATAATATTAATTAGATTATAGTGAATTTCTTGATTACAACATAATATATTGGCGACGAGGATGGAATTTATTAAAAACATTACATTTATCATCATTCCAAATACTCTCCAGAAACAAACATTAAATTTGTTACATTCTGATCATCCTGGCATAGTATCAATATCAATGCGTGCCTTATCACGTTTTTTATGTTTGGGAACGATTGCATATAAATTTTGCAAGACCATTCGAAGGGTTAGTTGTAGTAGATGCGCTGCCAAAGTGGGCAGATGTAAAACCATTAAATGATATAGGTATTCGTTAACTTTGGGTTACCACATATTTTAGTATCGGACAATGGACGGCAATGCTTGCTAGTAAAAATGACAATCACAGAGCCATTCAGCGTTTACAAAATTTTATATTTAATTATCGAAGCACACCACATAATAGGACTCCCAAGAGTCCAAACAAAATGCTATTTGGACACCGTCTACGAACTATTTTCGAAAATATGAAACCAGATGTGAAATCATCATTAAGATATAAAAGTGTAAAATACGAAATTGAAAATGCTATAAATTACAATCGTCAATTTCAACAAAATGATAAATGATTGATACATCAGAATTATTGTCAACAGAACTGCCAAACGAAAATCAAGAAAAAACTGAAATAACTACACCTCAAAATTTAGAACCAGAAATAAATGATTTTAGTCTAGTCTCTATACCTGGAACTACAACATCCCAAACGAAGACGACACAGCTCCGTCGAAGCACCAGAATCAGAAAAATACCACGTCGATACCCAGAATAGTGGAACAATTCTTTCAGACGGAAGGATATGAAGAATAGTATGCGTAGAAAATGTCATATCAATTTCTTGATTATAACATAACAATGCACTTTTTACTTTTCCGCACTAGTGTTTAAAACTCACTTTTGCGCACGTAAATGCAAGCGCGAAATGACATGCTTTGATTAGCGAGTAGAAAATAGTTAATTTCAGTAGTAGCGTCTTCAAGTACGTAAAATAATACTTTCATTTTTAATAAATTTCGTCATTCTGATTTAGGAAATATCCTTAACCGCGTAGCTGCCACATAGATTGTAAACAAAATGAAGCTTAGACGAAGTATTAACTTTCATTAAACAGGCCAAAAAAATAACTCCTGAAATTTAGATAATTTCGGTATCGGAAATACTTAAAAAATAATAAAGTTAAAGTCTAAAGAAGAGAGTACATTATAATAATGAAATGGAGGGCGTTCCATTCAAAATAAGACAAAAAAAGTTAGAGTAAATACCCGAGTTCCTATTCGCTCTTGTATATAAATATTGAACATTTCGATAAATCAATAATTTATTTATGAAAATAGATTACACATTCTAAATATTTTCAACGCAACCAAATGACTTCAGGTTAAAGCACTGATTCAGTAGGAGTTGGTTCATTGCTAAATGCGAATATAAGTTCCCATATTTTTAAAAGTGAACTGCAGAACAGCAGAGCAAAGTCTTACATTATAATAAATGTAATACCATTTAAAATAATGTAGATTTGCTTGATTCTCACCCACAATATCTCACCCTGTATAGACAATGTAATCAGTAAGTCTTTCTATGTTCATAATAGCATACAAATATGCTGCATTTTCTTTTTAACACGGCCCTATTACGCTACATGTTGACAAACCTACCATGACGTAATTTGAGCTCACGTAATCTGAGTTGGTGTAGTTTATGGAGTATTAAGGTGATCAGTAAAACAGTGTCTTGGATGAGACCGCTGTTAAATTAGTCCATCTCCTAGAAAGGCGTTTTTACTATAGAAATTCTGATGCCATATTTTTACTGGATACACAATTCCGACAAAATTTCTTAGCTGCGGTTGCAATTAAAAAAAGTATAAGCAACATAAGTTGCAATTAATATTGCAGATGTCACGTCCTCTTGCCTACTCAGCTTTTGACCAGATTTAGGTAGGTCGCTTGCATAGATCTGTCTATTGCTGGAACACTTGGTTTTACCTAGTTGTTCATAATGACCACACTTCGGTTTATTATAAGACGGTTCCTAAATGATTTGTGGTCGATTTTGTCTTGTTTTGTCCTTTCTTATCCAGGAAAGGCAAAACTGTTTATCTGTGTTTGAAACATAGGCGATGAAGACAAAACATAAATGAATACAGAATGATATTTTGACAATACTTTGCAAAGTTTATAATTTGAGTCTTTTTTGTAGAAACTACAATACACCTTCACGATAATCAAAAGAGTGCATTACGCAAAACTGGTTTGGAGATTTATCACTTGAAATCCTCACAGAATCGATTAAATTAATACGTAGAATATGAGATTTCGATTGAAGATATTGAATATTTGTGTGGTATGTACATACATATTTGGATACTTCTGCTTAGTTTCTGAAGAATAACCTTTAATTTACAACTACAGGATACATGATGTGTCGCAATTAGAAACGCTATATATATGGAACCTGTGGTTTAGAGACCTTTGGCAAATGAGTGGGAAACCATACACATTGCACTTCTAACTATACCACCCTAGGTCTCCCCAATAATTCGATATTATTATGGGGTAAGTTTGTGTGTAGCGTATTGTGTTCCTAGATGCTTTATATAATCCTGTAAGTACCTATACTGTATGACAATGAATTTGTCAACAATTGCAACTAAAAGAATAGTAGCGTTGGATTTATCGCGATTAAGTATGTACTACTATTAAATAGTTGCACCATTGTATACGCGAATGTTAAGAAGAAAAAAGTTGATTATTGCGATCGTTGCTGTTGTGTGTGTGCATTTGATCTTTAGCTGGTCATGCTCTTTCTGGGAGATCACGGAAAACTGTCTCAAATTAATAGTATAATTTTGAAAATGCGGGAAATTCGAAACCCTAAACAAAATGAAGTTTAACAAAACCAGAAAAACTTTACAATTTATCATTTTTAAAAGATTTTACTACAGGTTTATGCATGACAAAATTACTAATTTCACAGAATCAAAATCACTACATATATTTATAGATACAATCATAAAAATAATTTACGACCTATTATGAATCGGTGGACCGTGGCATATCAATCACGCCAACATAAATTGATAGGCAAACGTACCAGTCCGCGGAAAAAATGGCTGTATTTAACCGCTAAAATTAATTAATTTAAACGGGCTGCGAGATACAGTTCGAAATTTTGCTAAATCGAATATGCAGGTACAGACGATTTATTGTTTCAATAATTAGCATTTTGAGTTGACACGATCACATCCGACTAAATAATAAATAAATGCATCAGTAGTAAAGGTAAACATAGATGGGATATGGAAGCACGGCTGCGTACATTTGTGAATTCGAACGAAACCAATACGTGATGAACAAATAACCAATTTCCCCCTATTCCGGTAACATTATTGTGTGTGGGTTTCATCGTAGACGATTTCGTATGTATGCGTAATTGAATTTGTTTGTTTATTCGTGTAAGAACAAATATTAAAAGTTGCGGGTGCTCTATAGCAACAGAGTGTAGGAGGGGGGATAGTTGTAAGGGATTACAGTGACGTTTCGTGAACATATAAAAAAAGTATGTGCAGAGATGATTAATTACTTTAAAAGAAACCTTTTGGTTACCTCCTGTACCACCTCCAGAACCACAGAAAACTCTCAAAAGCTGAGACTACCAACCACCAAGTGCAATAACCACTATGCTAATAGGCTGGCATTTCAATTATATATTCATCTTTTTAAAATCTGATTGATTATCTTTCTTTTCTTTAGTACACCGAGCACTAGAACCACCACTTTTAACCAAAGTTGATTTTATTGCTCACAAAGATAATTGCAGTTGAGATGTTGTTACACACAAACAAGCACTGTATCCCCACTACATTCTGGATAGTAGAGATATTAGTACTTATGGATTCAGACTCAGAGTATTTAGTTTTGGTTTTTGGGTAGTTGTGTTCAATCCCGAATATCAGGGGTTTGCTAGATAAACATGATAAATATCAGGGAATTGAAGTCCTTCTAGATCTGCTGATTTTGAATGGTGTTAAAAAACCTGCTCAATTGAACACACAATATTCTTTTAGTACAAATGAAACATATCCAGAACTGGTTAGACTACTAATGTTACTGTAAGGAGTTAGTTTATTTATAGATATTTTTTTATATCCAGCTACTTTTTGACTTTATATGATTTAATTGACCTCAAACTGCAAACAATTTCTGGAAATAAAAAATAAAAAGTCGTAAAAATATCCAGGTTCCGAAAGTAAAACAATAAATGAAACACTTAATTTGTTTTAGTTATTAGCGACGTTTTGGTAACTGTACATTATAACAATTTCCTACAGAATAAAAGCTTGAAACTACGGAAAAAAAACTTCTTTATTGATGAAAGAAGACATTAGAATATTTGACGGTTTTGCCCCAGCCTTGCGCAGAATCAGGTACATAATATATACATACATGATGAAGCGGCAGACGAAGAATAGAGCATTTCAATACATACGAGAATAAGTAACTTAGATATACATATACATACATGCATATTGAGTTGACAAGGAAGGGATATATCTATGTCTTGTAATGTTGTCAATCACGCTCACACGCTTTGAGCTTATATATCATTATAGTCAAGAACAACGACAAGTCGAGATTTGTACTATCGGGGGCAAAAGTAATGACTCAGACTTCAAGCGATATGGCCTTCCGCAGGTATTCGACATTTGACTACTCGTACTGGGCAACTGTAATTAGAGACGGATACCTAGCAGGTAAATTTGAGATGGAAAAATTCGCAAGAAATGTAAAGCGATATATGTATTATAATTTAATTTTCAATAGTTGCATTTAATCTTTATATTATGAAGTAATGCTGACTAGAATTCTTAACTAGCTTTCGTAACCACAAGCTGTTTTTTTTGGCAAAAGTAAATATTGCTTGCTATTATAGGTATATGGATGAAACATGTATGTTTTACACATGTAAATTTTCAATAATATGCTTTTTAATATAATAACACGATTCTATTTATAGAAAAACGAAAACGAATTGTTTCCGAGGCCTTATTAAGAAACGATTTAAACGAAATAGCTTTTTATAGAAATTGATGTTTTTATATTTAAGCAATCGCAAAATAATGAATTTAGTTTTAACTTAGTAAATCATAGGTATATAAATGTATTTTTCGTATCATTATGTGCATAGTTAAGCACAGTTCAGATATTTTTCTACTTTTATGTCAATTCAAACACTATTAATTCGATTAAAGATCAATTTATTCCACAAACTTTATAATTTGTTAGGTTTTCGTTACAACTTCGTTAGTGGAAGAAATTGACATTTTATTCGTGTCAAATAATTAGAATCTATTTTTGCTTTTACTACTAATTCTATTTTTGTAATTGGTATATTTACTAACTTGTTCCGCAGTGTTTTGTGTATGAGATTCTACTGAGTTTTGAATAATATACTCTACATTATAAATTAATTCGACTAATGAAATGTTATTTTTATCTACTAAAAATTTGGGCCCTAAACTTATATAACTTATAATATAATAGATTACAGAATCTCTTAGTTATCCTATAATATTCGAGAGTTTTCCAAGTACTTCAGGAGTGATTGGTTTTTGATTATTAAATTATCATGAATTTAGTTCAGAAGTGTTAATTGTTATATGTTGTGTGTAATAATACTATTACTCCCTTAAATTCTCAATATCTTTCTAATTTTATAATATTTGTAAATGTTATTTGAACAATATTTTGCACGATAAAATGATGACTAATTTATCATATTTTATCTACGTTGTACCTGAATTCAGTATCATCATATTTATTTCCAATATATTCACAATTCGGTTGGTTTAAATGCTCGCTACCCTTTGGCCTACGGCTATACGGTTTATTACAATTGCCCAGTTATGTTTACCTCAACAACGGTATAGGACGGACGACCTACAATAAACGCGTTTTATTGCAGTTTGAGTCATTACTTTTGCCCTCGATAGCACAACTATGAACATTATATGAAGAATGTAACTTGAAATTTTCAATCATAAAAATAAAAATCAATTTTAAAGAATATAAAAATCGAAATATAAAAAATAGATAATACAACCGTTAAACAAAATAAAACTTTAATTTCTAAAAATAAAATAAACGGAAATACTTTAATAGAAATAGGAAGAAAAATAAAATTATTTGATAACGGACTCAAAAATTCCTCCATGCTGTATGTTAATACATCCTGCTCGATTACGATGTGTAGCTCATCCAATGTTTGAAGCTTTTCCTGCTGATTTCCGTAATAGTTTATTTTAAATAACCCTAACGAAAGAAATCATTGGGTGCTAAATCGAGAGATCTACGTGGTATTTCGCCCAATGTACTAATTACATGATGGGGGAAATTGATATTAATAAAGTCTTTCACTCTTTCCGTGTTATGAGCTGGACATCCATCTTGCTGAAACTAAAAGTCAGCTAAATTGTGAGTTATGTTACCTGCAACAGGAATAACGGCATTTTGCAGAACTTGCAATTATCACTGTTTACATTACAGTTTAGAAAAGAAGGTCCTATTATGTGACCATCTACATATGTAGAATACTTGCCCAGATATTCAGTTATGTAGGATACTGTGTTCATGTGGGTATAGTTAAATGTTTATTTTGTTGGGACCAATAGCGAACGGCAGGCGGATTGTGGTGATCATACAAAAAAAATGATGATTCATCCGCGAACAAGATATTTTGTAAGAACAAATTATTTCTGTCACATTTCTCTCTCATTTTTTTACAAAAATCCAGACGTTGTGATTCTCTGGATTCTTGATTTTCTGGAAAAATTTCTTGATTTTTTGTCAACTTAAAACAGTTATATGTATTCTTTGTTAAAATGTCCCGAACTGTGGTTTTCGGAATATTCACATTTTTGGAAATTTGGCGACTCGATCAAGGTTAGTTATCTTCTACGAAAGCACACATAATCTGTATTTTCAAATTTGTGCACAATATTTAACTTTTTTTGATTAACAGGGACTGGTTGATTGGGGAAAGAAAAGATATATTCCTCAATAATAATGAATAGTACCATTTAATAATGCATATGCGTTTCTAATTTGTATAAATACTCGTAATAAGAATCAAACAGATTATTTGAGACTTCCTTTTCGCTGTGGTGTGAGTTTGGCAACGCTGTTGTAGACCTTTTCAACTTACTACTAAAATCAGGTTCCCAATGTTTCACCCGACCAATGTGTATAGCTTCTAGTGTGTAAATACAACTGTACAACTTTTATTCACCAGTTCTCGTACGAAATATAGATAAGCCTCCCATCAGTTCTTGATGACGTAGAGTAGGTTTCTGCATTATCATCTTCCTCCTCGCAACTCTAATTTCTGCCAAATTTTTGATTGACTTTTCCTTTTCTTATAGGGCTTTACCATTATCTTCCGAAAGTATCTTTTTTTTACAAGATTTATTTAAGTTTTACTAGATTTTTAGCTTGTATTGGCTTCTCTGTTGCTCTGAGGGACCGGGATCATGTCCGAAGAAGAAACAACAAAACTTATAGGTTTTACCAACGATTTCACTGAAGACTTTGGTTGTTCTAATGGCATTCCAATTTTCTCAGGTATTGTTTCCATGGATGTTGCCGTAGTTTGCGCTATAGATAAAAAACATCTATCAACAAGTCTTTAGTGGACTGTAAGGATGACAACGTCATATAAATATTCTGCGAACTGAGTTTTTCCGACAAGATGTGCAATGTTAAATCATAGATAGCATCATCGAATGTGAAATCAAATATTAATACAAATAATCAAAGGCTGTTTGTATCTTTTGGCATCTTATTTTTTCAGTTACAGCCCATACTTTTCCTACGATTGTGTGAACATATTTTTGTTTTCAATCGAAATTTAACAATAACAATAATTGTTTCAAGTCCTTCAGAATTTTACATGAGCAATATTATACGATTATACAATTTTATTGAATATTACGGTCATGTATACTTACGAAGTTTTATAACTCACAATAAGTCGAGATGATTTTTGAGAACGACCCATAAATATCGTTCCTTTATCAAATCTCACATCGACAAGTTGATGTGCTGTGCAGTTATACTCGATATAACGTTCAATTTATTTAATGTCTATTTCTAAAGTTACCTCGCTTAGCAATTCTAGTTGCTAGCAGTTATATCATCTTGCGCAGGATAATGGCATTTCTGAAGTAATAAACATCCAGAAGATCCATTTCCAGAACATACAATTCCTATACAATGTTCGGTAATAAATGCACTGACCGAATGATGTATGTTTGAGCGTATTTCGTAGCAGAAACTTTACTCACGTTTTCGTATTAGATTGTGATATATTTTACTTGAACTGTATGTAATTTATGGCAGAAGATAATGCCAAAGGTAGTACATTTGGAATTTGTAAGAGTATCAGTACATTAACTTGATTTAGGTTTGAAAATTTCTCCACAGGTACTACATTTAACCCACACAAGAGAGTAACATTATTAGTAGATTATTACATTACGCTACATGAGGAAGCGTAGGTTATTTATTTACATAAAAAGGAGTAATAGAAATACCTAGAATTCTAAACCAGCATCAGTAATGTATTGCCAGGCAGTATGTCTTAGAATTTCTTAATTGCTTAAGTAATTAACTTCTAATGAAGCAGGTACAACACAATAAATAGACTAGAGGTACGACATGGTGTAATTTATCTTAATTTACAATAATTGAGTCCTACATACTATAGAGAGAATTAGAATTTTTCATGTTAATTTTTTTGGTTTCTATTGTATTCTTTTTGTAAGTTGGCGTTCGTAATTTGGAGCTAATTTTAGTAGGATGGAATGAAAGAATACAGCGACGGAAACGGCCGCGTTCGTATTAAAATATTTAATAAATCATTTCGTAATTTTTCCCATGATATCTTACGATATTAAACGAGGATGATTCAGCATTTATAAAAGTCTTAATAAATCAAAATTTATTAATTAATTTTCTGAAATAAAATATCTCAATATCCGTAAATTAATTACGCAAAGAAGTTCTTTCTATTCCATTATGTTTGAATTTTCCTAACAAGCCTTCTTATAACAAAAATGACGTTATAAAACGTTGTAGAAAAAAAATGAGTGCTTGAAATAAGTTCTCTCGGGAACTATTAACGCAGGGCGTTTTTTCCCTAAATGTAGAGAAGGCGGTTAAGGGAATTATATGTTGAATTTAGGGCTGGAAGCTGCTTTTTGTGTACGAGCGTAATGCCACGTTCGCAGCACTTAGTAGATGTAATAACGCCACCTTTTCAAAGCAGGGGGATTTTTACCCTAAAGGCACTTTATTTACACTTTAATAAGTAAAAGCGGCTTTATTAAATTAACCATTTTTCTATGTATGAATGCCGTAAGTTCACTTCGTGAAAGCGGTGATTTTATTGATTATGTTGAGGTACACTACGCTAATATTAATTCGGCCCCATTTAATAATTTGTCTTTTGCGGATGTAGGACTGATTTTGCGAAATCTTCCATCCAATTCATCCCACAACGGCTGACGTGACTGCATTGTTTGAAGATACATTCCATTTCTCGTACTTCCTTCCACTTTTTAAAAACTTCTTTGCTTAATAGCGTGAAGAACCGAATCGGGTAACACTTTTTTCGAGTTTTATACGCCGCACGAAAATTTCCAGAAACAGATTAGGAAGACGATATCAATTTACATTATGGAACCTTGAGTTACTAAATTTTTATATTCGACTGTAGATTCTTACTTCCGGCACTGTTAACAGAATATTTTACGACGTGATTAAATCTATCGCTCATCCGAGTAAGGAATACACATTTACGAAACGACGTCTTAATATTAACTCTGTGCAACTTTCCACGTTGCTTCAACCATCGTAGGCAACGATCTTCGGATGCCGGTCGACCCTCGGATACTGCTAGCAACACTTCAGCCCGTGCGTCCGTTAACGATAACTTGATTAGAACAGATTACGCTACCAATAACGGAAGTATACATTACCGTTGATTAGAGACAACCCGGTCGTAGCACAACACGATAACAAGGTTGCTACCGGTTGGAGCAGACGATGCTTGCCTTTATTGAAATTTTAGAAAATAGTAATTTATGTAAGCTTCACTTGCGTATTATTAAAATGAAATCATGATTAAAGAATGATAAACTATAATGTCGGTCGTCTTAAAGTTGTGCAAAACGCATTGTTGATAAATTAGCAATGCAATTTGTTCTCTTCAGATCCAAAAAGTTCATCAGTTTATGAGAACTAACAAGGAAAGATTTCGAACCCAGAAATTCAAAAAAAATTGAAACTTTGGTTACTTTGGGGATGTATAGAGCAAACCAATATGTCAAGGTCTTTCAAAATGCGTGACTACCATATATACAGGGTGTTCATGCGCTTGTACCGCAGTTGTTTTTGTAGCAATACAAAGAAAAGTTTCAGATATAATTTGCATAACTTTTAATTCTGCTTAAAACTATATAGGGTGTTCTAACATACAGGGTGTTCCAAAAGTAAAAATTAACATATCCCTGCTTCTATCTAACAAAACTTCATATCATATGTTATAATATATGTCTATACAGGGTGATAACGAACTTCTTAAGGAGCAATGGAGTCTGAGTAGCTCATAGGGATGTAAACAGAATATCAAAAAATTAGGGTACTTTATGTATAGAAATTGTGCAGAAAAAAAAAGAGTGTGTATAACCGTTTTGTAAAATTAAAAAATATGTTGATCTTATGCCAAGGTATTTTAAACAAATTCATAAACCCAACCTTGCTGTTTTTTAAGATAGATTCTTGTCTCTTCAGATTAAAGGAGATGGCGTTATTGCTAGAGACACCCAAAGAAGGAGGGTGATACTAAGGAACGTAAGCTCAAATAAGGCACATAATTTTTCAATTCAACTAGATGGGAAATTAATAAGTGACAGCCAAGTTATTTGTTGGGCATTTGCGAAATATTTTTCAGCAATAGCAAGCGATCAGGTCAAAATGACTTACGGGGATCAGAGAAGTAGTCTGCAATATGCTGCCCTATGTCACGAAACATTTTTCTTTGCACCCACTTGCTTACAGGACGTAGTTAGTTGTATTAGTAATTTAAAAAATAAAAAATCTAGTGGTTTTGATGAAATTAGCAACTACTTATTGAAATTAATAAGTTTGGATATTGCAGATATCCTGTCATACATTATTAACAAATCCTTTGAAGAAGAAACATTTCCAGCAGATTTAAAAAAATGCTTCTGCTCAGATATTGAACTTTCTGGAAAAACATAAAGTATTGCACCCCAATCAACACGGATGTGTGAAACATAAGTCAAGTGAGATCGCACTTTTTAATATTTTGGAACGTATTTATGACAGTATTGATTTAAATGACTATATAGTTGGTATCTTCTTCGATCTTACACGCGCGTTGGATTGCGTAGATAGAGATATTTTAGCCCAAAAACTTTATGGCATGGGGTTTAGAGGGCTTCCATTAGATTGGTTGTTATCATTTCTGGACTGCCGAAAACTGGATGTTAGGGTAGAAAACGAACAGTCACCGGAATACAACATTGATATAGATGTTCCCCAGGGCTCAGTTTTGGGACGGCTGTTGTTTTTGTTATATATATTAATGACCAGCCAGAAAGAATAACTTGTGGGTATCCTGTTTTGTTTGGTGACGATATCTCGGTAATTATAAAAGCTAAAACAATAACTGATATTGACTACAAGACTGATAAAACCATAGCAGATGTGACTTTATGGTGCCGTAAAAATAGATTGCTTCTAAATAACCAAAAAACTAAAATAATTAATTTCCATAACCGAAAACCTATCATGAATGTGAGCGGAAGTTTCAGTGATACTGTGATTGTACTTGGTATAGCACTACATAAAAACCTGGGACCTGGGATGATTAGTTACACGACGTGTGTAAGAAATTAAATAAGGCGTATTACGCGATTTTGCAACAAAAAAAAACGTCCTAAGTCAGCAAGACTTGATAGGGGTTTATTATTCTCTAGTATATTCTATACTTTCATAAAATGTTATTATCTGGGGTACTGCTACCAGATGGGAAAGAGCTTTCATTTTGCAAAAGCGCTTTATAAAGTTAATTTTCAATCTAGCTTATAGAGAGAGTTGCAGAGAAACGTTCAAAAATAAAGAACCGCCGAATTTAAATCTTAAAATAATAAAATGTTACGGAAACAAATTATTCGTGAGACTTTGGAGAGCTGTGGAAAATCTTCTGCCCTTATTACTGGCATGTAGAAAAATACCCATGGTGTGACCCTCTTGTGGCGGCACTTTAGGTAGGACAGGAGGCTGTAGCATAATGAAAGAAGGCTGTATCACTGAGCGTAAAATATGTTCGCAATATGGACGCATTATATTTTTGAAAACGATTTGGTTCATCAGTGCAATGCCATGAGTAAAGCTGAATCTACAAAGTTTGTACGCAGAGAGCTCTAAGGAATCACTGTTTTCAAAATGAAAGTCAAACCAACAAAAAGTTTGTGTAATTTGTCATTTCAAATAAATATAAGAATTTAGAACAAAATAAAAAGATAATAAACATAATTTTGTATAAGCCGAAATATTTTCGATAGAAACTTTTTTTAGATAACTTCCGCAATAACTAGCGATCTGCTAATAAGCTTCCCCAGTTGAAGACGCATTTTTAATAATTCCGTTCCCTCTCTAATTAACCTTCTCGCCTTAAATCGATCGCAATCAAATCAAGCCGTCACCCCTGACCTGACGAACGTCTTGCTTCCCTAGAATAACATTGAAAATTACATCTCCTTAGGTTGTCGGTTAAGCTCTGGCATAGCAATCAAATGTCAATAAATCTCCTCCAACGTACGGGAACTATAAAAATCGCGTTTTCGTGAAAAGCTCCGGCGGAACTGAATAAGTTATTTTAATCAACTGCGGACGTCGATACATCACGCGAATCAACCAATATAAAAGGAACCTCGAATAAATGGGCGAAATGTGTTCGCTGTCTTATTCGAGTTTAATACGAAACCTGGTTTACACGAGTAAACTTTAATTATGTTACGATAGTGTAGTAAATTTGATCAATATACTGTAAGCGCCAAATTAGATGGTGAGCTGTGGGAGTAAGGCCACGTAGCACGTAACCCTCTCCCATGTCCTCGCCTAATTTGACACAAATTTGTAAACCTTTAGCGACTGTCTTTAGGGATACTATCCAAAAAAAAAGCAGTTAACGGCAATGTCAATCTCTTCTTCAGACTGAAACCTTTTCCTTTCAAATGTTATTTGAGTCAAAATTAGCCAGAACTAACACATGGCCAAATCTGGTGAACAAGGAGGATGTTCCATAATTTTGATTTTGTTTTTCCATCATCTTCAACACGGCAGCAAGTTTTTCGGGTTAACAGCAGTCACCGACTTCCAACATCGTTCAAATTCTTTATGCCATCTATAACCAGTACCCAGTGATGGTGCAAAATCCTTCCAAAAATTCTGGCGTGATAATTCCATTTTTGCGATAACAGAAGCTTATTCTATGGACTATTTCTCAGACACTATTCAACTGAATTGCACAAATTAAATTGCAATTGATAGATAAAACAATGCCCTATTTAATAAACAATAAATTGTTTTGCACGGATAACTAGATTTTTGAACACTCAATAATTGCAGCTTATCGCTCGTATAATAAAATACTGAGGCGTTTATATGCTATTCTTAACACGTTTATAATCATATAACCTCCGCGTACAAGCAACCAACATTTCAAACAAAATTCTGCGTGACAGCAGACGTATATTCCCCAATAATTGAAGCTACAACAATTAATTAGTCTGTCAAGCAGCTCCAGATGACAAACGCAATCCTATCCGAATTAATTGCTTAGATCAACTATTACATTCGTCGTACATGTGTGTAAATACTGTATGCGTCGTAGGATTAAACGCGAATGTAAAAGCAATCATTTAACATCTTCTGGTATGGCGTTGACTGCATCATACGCCCGCGGCGTCCGAGCATGCAGAAGAACAAAAGCAATGCGATGCGAAGACGGAAAAAATGCGAAAGTCGCTATATCTTGGTGTGCGACCTCTACACCAGTTGAGAATGCAGTTCGGTTTGAGTCAATCTAAAGCGAAAAACGGCTGTGGAGTTCAACGACACATCGAAGTGTTTGCCAAATGTTCCTGGCATCCTCGCGCTTGAACATTTCTATATTCGCGTTCAGATGTAGCAGCGGCGGTTAATTAATGCGGGTGGACGATACGCTACAGTGAATAAACGTATATGTAGTGCATATACATCAAAGTCGCGTTCTATGACGAAATCAAATAAAACTTTGCGGGTCTGTTGTCCTGCGTTTTGCGTTCTGCAAGCGGTTTTCTCGGTACAGCCATAATTGTGCGGTTTTGCCAGTTGTCACCGAAAGCACTCCTCTAATTTGCTGCAACGTTGCAATTAAGCGATTTAAACGATACAATTTAATTGAGATTCTTGTTATTCGTCGCGGCTCCGCTTTGTGTTTAGCAAACAAAAGCGATTAGATTTAATTCGTGGAAAATTAGAAATATTTGACGCGTAATTAGAATGCGTACAATATGTAATGATTATCCCAGTCAGAAATAGGTTTAGACATATATAATATAGTCATTAGCATTATCTTCATTTATTGGTTATTATGGTTGTTGTTGTTATTATCATCATTATAATAATCATTATTATTATTATATTTATTGTTCTATTGTTATTATTATTGTTTAGCTGTTGCTAATGGTTTGTGGCTTTAGTAATAAGTTATATTTCTGTTATTCTGTGTGCTATTTCATATATAATATGATATTGACCTTTGTAGGTTTTCCTGTTGGTCAAATAAATAAATAAATAAATAAATAAAAAATAAATAAATATTTGCTTCAAATGAAAAACGTGTCTTAACTTCTTATAGAAAGGTGTAAATACGAAAAAGAGAGAGCGGGAGAGTTTTAATCCAAGTTCATATCACTAAGGCTTAATTTCTTTAATTGCTTAAATTATAAAACTTCTTGTTATTAGCATTTTTTTAATAGCAAGACACGAAACTGTCACAAAAACATTTCAATTGTTTTTAAGGGCATAAACCTAACCTGACTAACATTTTCTTCTAAAAATGACGACACGTAACTCTAAGTATCACCATGTGAATTCCAACAAATCAATTAGAAGAAATCGGCAGACTATGCTAGTGGCCAGTCAGATATTTCACAACTAAACAGAGAATAGCTGTTCCTCTGATTCATTCAGTTAATCCATTAAAAACACGTTTCAGTCATTCTTGTTATTTATGATAATTTTGTTAATACGCTTGGTCAGTTGATTTTTAAGTCTATTTAACACAATAGTTATTTACGTATCAAGTGTGAAAACTATGACTTTACTGGATGAGTAAGCAAAGCTATGTAAGCGTAAAGCTTACGAAACCACTACAAACACAGTAATTTTACTCATCTATGTATTACCTTAGCAACCCTTAGTAACCAGTCAACAAACAATAGTCAATCTGTCCCCCAGTATCGGGCCACGTTCAGTGTATGGTCTCTGGCAAGCCATAAATCTTCGAGAGAGCAGGAGTTCTGTCCATAATCCCCCATCTCGCCAGGTTAGTCTTGGTTTGGGAGATTCTCGTTCTAGGACGATTAAGAGTCTTAGAACGTCCACTGAGAACCTGGTGAAAGTTTTTCATTTATGTGGTAGGTATCCGGTGGGTCCATTGGGACCGTGCTCAGACATCCTTTGCGTGCTTTGAGTCGCCATACTGGTTCTGCTGCTACGAAAAGGGAATGGCGGCTGTTGAGAGTTCGTCTGATCCCTTCAGTTGTGGTCAATTGCTAGTCGCCGGGTTGCGGGAGTTATAAGTTTACACGTCTCATTGAAGACGCTATTAACCCCTTTGTGCGTTGATCTGCTCCACACGGGGCAGGCGTACTCTGCCACCCCTCAGCCCTCTCCCACTGGACTGCAAATGCCAAGTCATGGGCGTAGAGAAAATGTTCTATTTGGTCAGGAGAGGGTTGGTCGTTTGTGTATATATTAAACAACATTGGAGATTGAACGCTTCCCTGAAGAAGACCATTTTTTTGTGTTCGCCATCCGCTCTTCTTACTCTCCTAGCTTACATAGTATCTCCTGTTTTGTAGTAAGGATTTGATTGCTTTGGTTAGTTCGTAATCATTAGTGCTACTGTATATTTTAGCAAGAAGGATTTTCTGGTTTACGGTGTCATAGGCCGCCGATAAGTCTAGAAAAACGACTCCAGTTATGTTCCTTCCCTCAAAGCCCCTTTCGATATGTTCTCTTAGCGTTAACACCTGTCCTGTACATGATCTTCATTGTCAGAAGCCTCCTTGTTGTGGAATTAGTTTTGGGTCCACGTATTTTTGAATTTTATTAAGTATCAGCCGTTCGTACAGTTTACATAAATGGCATAGAAGGGAGATGGGTCTATAACTGCTGGCATGGTTAGGATATTTGCTTGGTTTCAGCAATGCGATGAGTTTTAACTTTCTCTCTAAGATTTAGGTATTTGCTTGGTCAAGTAACACCTATTTAGTAATTCTAGGATTCTAGTTATTCTTCTTTCAAAGTGTTTGATCTGCTTTGCGCACATATCATCCACTCTGGCTGCCTTTCCATTCTTGAGGCCGTGGATAGCTTCCTTCAGGTTCTTCATTGGAAAAGGTGAGTTGATAAGTGATACTTCTTTTTCCAGGTTTCTGCAAATTTGTCACAATGACATTCGCGGTTACAATTTACAAAATGAGCGATGAAAGTGATTTAGACTGAACGTAACATAAATGAAGTTGCAAAAACATTTTGTGACAATTTTCTATCTACTGCATCCCTAAAAAGACATGGAAAAGTTTTCCCGGAATTTGAAAAATGGCTTAACAGGAAGAAAGTGAGAGTGAAAGCTACACTTAAATTGAAAAGAGAGATAGATATTTCTAAATATGTATAATAAAGTAAATTCGTTCATGAAGAGGAACAATACAAGATATAAACCAAAAACGTCGTAGAGTTTTCACTAAGGAAGATGTCAGCAGATTCTTGATGGAATTGTCAAAAGGTGGTGCTGATAATGGGAATCGCAGAAGCATGTAAACGTGAGGAATGACGTGCAAAAATGACACTCGATTACATAACTGACAAGGATTCAAGTTGTAAACGTTGGTGACACAAAAAAAATGTAACAGAACATTTGTCAATAGTGAAGGAAACGAAAATGTTTATTTACATCTTTATCGAAAATACGTAGCCATACGACCAGCCCACATTCCCCACAAACGCCTAGGTATTCATGTTTTTCTCTCAAAAAGGGACATTACAAAATCCAACCAATTGGAATTCACACTTTGGTTAATATGTCAAGCAAAATAGCGGAATAGTAGAAATTACAAAATCCGAAGGAATTTATTCATTCCGGAAATGCTAAACTCGTTCATCTAGAAAACGCTTATAATATAAACGTTGCAAATACTAATAAAGCTAATTGTTCATCTATACAATGCATAATTGTAAGGTTCAAATTTCGTTTCTTGTTTTTACAGGACTAGTTCGGTAAAAAAACATTCAACGAACTACTACTTTCCAGGTTGAAAATTATTTAAGTATAGTGTTCATTCCATTAACAAAGTGTTAGAGAATTCGAATTTATTTAGGTTCTAGAATTAATTAATTATAAAAATATCTGGGATTAAAAATGCTTTATTCTGTCTTTAACTTCCAAAGCAACTATGCAGTGGGATATGAAAGAATTCTACAACTTTTGTATTACATTCTACAATAAACATTTTTTATAGCGCAAGTTTATTAATTTAAGTCGAAGAAACTAGCTCTTCCACTTTAGTATATAACGATAAACTTTGAGTTATTGTACATATTTCCTTCGAGAGTTCTAAAAAATTATTCTCATAAACCGCAAGATGAAGAACTACTATACACGCCTAGAGTTTAATATTGCGTGGTTCGATAACTTTCCGTATACGCGAAACCATTTAATAAAATCTAAAGTTATCGTGAACTACGAGAGTTTCATTTCAGCATAATATGTATATTATAGACGATATTCGAAAAATCTAATATTCCCATTCTATAGTATACTGGTACAAATAATGAACACTTCCTATAGACGTAAAGTATCTCTCCAATTGGCAATTTTTTTAATAAATTCTGTCCATGACATAAAGACTTAACTTTTTAAATTTAGCTCGAAGTTGGTATTTAGCAAAATTTATATTTTATTGCTAGAAAGTAACTATTATCTGAACTAACTATTAACTATTTTTACCCACTTTACCAGATATATTCGTGCATTTTACGGTCCAGAAAACGATGAATGCGAATAATTTTCTGTTAATAGCAACGAAGAAGTGGTGCTAGATCAGCTTCTCATGATGATGATCAGTATTATTCGAACGAATTATTCGAGAAAACAGTTATTTCTGAATCAGATTTAGGGTAAGATATATCCTTCATAGTATTATGTCAAAAATGAAATGGAAGCAAAGAGGAAATTTATCGGCCGAGCTGTCAGATATAGACTCTCCTTATATGTACTTTCGTTAGATTTTCCTGGCCAAAAACAGGTTAGCCACTTTGTCTTCCTAACTAAACTGCAAAGAGACATCAATTAATTGAATAATTCTAGGAGTTACTGAGACATGAATATAAATCAGCATTCTGCTTAGTTAGCTAACACTGGTTACGTGTTGATTCTTTTTATGTTTTTTTTAGATAAAAAAAATGTTAGCCATATTGCGTTTTAAACTAAACTGAAATAGAATCCCAATTGAACACCAATGATTGGAAATAAAGGCGCTATTATTATTATTATTATTATTATTTCAAAGTCTCTTTATTTTAAACAAATAAGTATATGTACATTGTATACGGCCTTAACCTAAGGTTAATTATTATTATTATTATTATTATTATTATTATTATTATTATTATTATTTATTAATTATCTAATTCTAAGAGTTTATCTAACTCTGATATTAGCTTGGTAATTATAGGGACTCTTTTTATGCTTTCTTTAGATTTTCTTGGCCGAAAAGAAGTTAGCCACATTGTTTTCAAAACTAAACTAGAAAACACAGCAGACTTTCATTAATCTCAAAGAAAATGAACATAAATAATTTTATAATCTACAGAAACATATTTGTACATCAGTATTGTGCAATTGTCTAATTGTAGGAGTTACTGAGATTTGAACTTAAATCACCGTTCAATGTAATTAGCTATGTAACTTTGGTTATGTCTTATCAAATTCTACCTGTAGTGGATTACTTAAGGTTTGTAGAGAAGAAGAACAAACCAATATAATAAACCAATATAATACAACAAATATAATTCTAAATGATATCGAAGGCTTCCACGGCTCGAGTCTTTTGACAGTGTCATGGTTTGCAATAAATATCCAATACAAAATACATAAATATGATAAAATATGATTCGAGAAACAACCAAAAGTTGAGAGGATTCCATAACATTTTCGCGGAAGCTGAAAATAAAAAGCCTTCCTGATCTAGGAATGAGTTCTGTGGTTTTCGAACTAAATTTTTTAGTTACAAAGTGAATACTAACCGCTACGTCATCTCGCATAAACAAAGTCAAGGATTGCAATTTGAGGCATGGGCTTCTCTACAAAATCAAAAAAGCTTGAAAACTTACACTCAACTAATTTTTTTTTTGTCAATAATGAATCAATAGGTATCTGCTAAATATTCTTATGTGACTTTATATGGAACTCTAACCATCACATACTTCTTAACTTGGCGACTGTGTGTGTTTTTAAATTAAACGCCATTTAGTTTAATATTCAGATGCAGCTCCACCATTTCAGTACCTTTCTTTGAGCATGCGCTTGTGAACAGGCAAACACACTGTTGATTACACACGGTTAGTTATTTGTTGCGAAAGTCGGCTGGGGTATCACATACCCCACTAGACAGGTGCAGTCACTATTTATGTACTTTCTACTATGTATGTACATATAGTCATAATAATTAGTCATTTATTGTTAGTTATGGTAGATTATAAATGGGAGTAGGCACGATTTCTGGCTCTTTGGAAGAAAAGTGGCAAAATTGAAGAAGCTATTGGTGCGGAAAGTCAGTCAAAACCTGACTTCGAAATGAACAATAATCACGGCTGTAACAGTAAAGAAGATGTAGCAGATACCGAAGTAATTCAGATGACTGTAGATGGAACTGAAAATTTGCAAAGTAAGATCAATAATAACTCCACAAAATACATGAATTATGATGACACTCCAAAGTTGCAGCATTTGGGCTGCATCTCAGCCCCCTAAAAATGCACTCGCTCAGAAAACATTATTACACATTTACCAAATAAAAGCAGCCGCTAAGGAAGCAAAAATGCCTCTTGAATGTTTTAGTTTGTTTATAAACTCCTAATATGGTGAGTGATAGTGTCCAATGGACAACAATTCAAAAGTGGTGGGATTAATCTCGAAGATCTTCGGTCAATAGACGGAACGGGAATAAGTTTATTTCGAGCAACAATGTTTCAATAAAGATTTCTTATATTGCAATCCTATTTGCGCTATGATAATATAGAGAATCGTCAACAGGCAAGACAAAATGATAAAATGGCAGCAATAAGCTTAGTTCTTTATGAATTTGTGCAAAATTGTCAGAATTTTTACATCCCAATGAATATCTCACAATAGATGAAAAGTTGGAGCCCTTCAGGGGACCTCCTGGGCCTTATTAAGTAAGCAACAAAAGTAAAAGTACAGTTCTCAGGCTTATGCGCAACTATAGATCGTCTCAATCACGGTATGCAGTACACGTCTTATGGGAATTCGATACACGGTTGCCAAATCGTCCAATCAGCTGTACTTTATTATTTCCGGTTAATTATTTGACATTTCAGACGATTAAATCATAACCTTTATTTACATTTCATGACTACTAAAACCAACTGAAACGTAAATAATAATAGACGTTTTCGAGTATAGGTACATTGGTTTTAACCAATTAATTTTTTATTTAGTCGATCTGATGTGATTGTTCCAACCTGGTTAAATAGATTTTAACCGGAGTTGGGACATCAGTATTAAACGTTTTCAATGGTACATAGAACTGTTTGTTTCGATAATTCAGTGTAGTCGCCGAGTAAAAGCGGAGTTCTTAGTGGAAAGTCGACTCGTATTCTAAAATGGATTATAAAAATCACACCAGATATATATTTCTTTATAAAAAAAGAATTTTACTTTGTACATGTTCAAAATAGATAGAAGCATTCTTGAAAGAACGATTTGTACTACAAAATCAACAAATTAAAGCAAAATTTAACTAAAAATATGGTGAAATTTTGACAGCAATTCACGCGTAAAAGTATGATATTAGATGCATACTGTTGCTGATGTTGGCATGTGTAAGTAGTATACAACGTTGCAACATAGCAACTAGACGGAAGGATAGCGTTAATGACAAGTAACTAAGGATTGTAAGAGAGGCATAGTTGCTATTACATCGCATACTGCATACGGAGGTTGAGACGATCTATAGTTTACCAGTTACGAACTAACGATCACACTCCTACAACAGCTTCAACTGACATCGGTCGGTACTATGAGAAGAAATAAAAGTCAAATACCTGAATGCTTTACTGTAAGAACAAATAGACCTGAATACTCATCTGAATTCGAAATTTGGTGGAATTTATATCTAGTGTCGTATCATTTTTAGTTCAAATTTAGATCTAACCCATTGTGTTAAGATGCTAAAATATATACTCCACGAGGTAAAAGTAATTTAACTGACTAATGGCTCTTTCGGTTTATTGTTAGTCAAGAAGTTTGTATAGTATATTAGAAGACGTGTTCCTTTCAGTATTTTGTACAAATTACAAGGGAACTGGAACTTGATGACAGAGAATCATAAAATCCGATTAGTTATGGGAAATTTACAGAAGCCGTTTTAGAAAATTGCATTGTATATTCTTCTGAAACTCCAATATTAGGAATACGAGGATACGATTTTAAATCGAATTTCGGTATTAAAAGGGCGGGGCGCTTCACAGTCCGGTAGTATCGGGTTCGACCCCCGGTATGTTCTTTCTGAATTTGGTTTTTGTTAGTTGTCGAAAGTTCACGGCAAACGCGGAAATATAACATCTTAAGTCGGTCTACAACCGCAGGCGTAATAATGACTCATGGCCAGCCGACGACCCCTGCAATTGGCGCAAGTATATTCATCTATACAAAAAAAAACCTAACCTAAAAAATCTGTTATCAAATCAAATTGACCTCATCCAGGACGTTCGGGCATAAAACATATTACCGAATAAATTTACATTTACTTAAAAGTATCCTATATAATACAGAATCTCGGCACTCGCTATTTAACAACTTCACAAAGTACTTTATCTGGACGGGGTGGCTCGCCTTCAACGAATAAAGCTCAACGTATAGTGATTCCGCTTTTTCTGCATAGCCAAGGCGGCTGTGGTAGCGACCAGGAGACCGAATCCGCTGGCAGAATAAACGAAAAAGCAGCAGGAAGCTCAGTGAGATCTCATTATCGCGCGACGATCCTCGTACATATATACCGAGCGACTGTTACATAAACGTGTAATTACTTCGTGCACGCGATGGCGTTGCAGTCGCGGTCGCATTTTATGTTTTTATCAAAACGGCCTCGTGCTCTACGCCGGAATCGCTTCGGTGCTGTTTGTTCCATATAAGTTGGCGAAATAAATTGGAATGGGTACAATGGGAGGTAAACGTATGGTAGTAATAACGTAAACTTCATCAAATGAGTAAATCAGACCTGTTATCTGCTAAATGAATTTCAAAATTTTAAATCCCACTGCAATACCTTCTGAAAGGCTAAATGAGATTCTGTTCTGATTATTTGCAAGGTGCGGTTGATCAATATGTTATGTAAATACAATTTAACGTCACTTAATTTAATACTACGCTTAAATTCAGTATATTAAACGCCAAATTAGATGGCAAAGGGTCGGGGTAAATCTGCGCAGCCTTCGAAAATTGGAAAGTTTTATATTTGGTTTCAACAAATTACAGGGGGCGAAAACCACGTTACAGAAAGAATTAGACATATAACTATTGTTGCATGGTGATACGACGATATAATAATTACAACAACTGAGTTTGTAGGCAAGTGCCATAATTTTCTGCGTTCTAATCCGACTGGTAATCACCAATTTTTGCGCTGGTGTTAAAAATCATTAAGTCGTTAGGGATAAAATCCATGTTGACTCCTATATGGACTATTATTAGTCTCAGTCCTTTAGATCATCTCCACCGCTAGACATCTAATTTGTTGTTGTTAGTTGAGTCCGCTAAAAACTAGCGCCTTTGTTTTATCCTTCAGTGATAAAGTCGAGTTTTGTGCCTTCAAACAACCAAAAGGAAAAGGCTGTTCAAAGTCATTGTTTGCTGATAAAAAAATACGGTGAAGAGGCTTCATCGATTAGAAGATGTGAAATTGGTTTCCACAATTTAAAAGTGATTATTTCAATGTGAAAAACAGAGGGTGCTCTTGTAAACTACAAAAATGCGAATATGAGCAATTGCAGGAGTTATTGTACTACTCCAACTCAACGGCAATTAGCAGAAGCCGTACATCTTTTATAAGAAATAATCTCAGAAGACTTTTACAAGCAATGGGAAGGTGAGTAAACTTGATAAATGGGTCACACATGAGTTGAATGAACGCCAAGCATAAAATCTCAAATTTTGCTGCTTCAACCCGAAGAAAGGAAATCATTTTTGAATGGAATTGTCAATGTAACGAAAAATAGCTTCCACACGGCGAAATCAGCCCTTCAACACCAAAACCAAATTGCCTCGGCAAGAAAACCCTGCTCTGTGTATGGTGGGCTATCGCCGAAAACTGATTAAATCAAACAAGGCATTAATCGAAAGACTACTAGGAAGACACGGCAAAGGGATTTTGTTGGACGACAATGGGTGGAAGAGTGCTTGAAATCGCTTGGATGGGACATCCTTCCGCGCCCATCGTACTCCACCAGAACTGGGTGCCATCTGACTATCACCTCTTACCATCAATAGCACACGCGCTCTCAGAGTGTCACTTCAATAATTTCGAGGAAGTTGGAGAATGGGTCGACGAATGCTTTAGAAAATGTGTAGAAGCCGATGGCCAATATTTTGAATAAAAAAAATGGTTTCTTTCGAAAATTACTTGTTTTGCGCATACACCGACTACTACATTATCCTCTAAATTACTTTTTGTAAATAATGGAGATGCGCCATTCATATTGGGGCACTCAATATAGGTAACGTCTCTGACGCAGTAGGATTTCGCCAATTTATAGTGCACCAACACAACTCTCCTCGTTCAACGTTGTCAACACTCCAGCAGTTAGGTACAGTCATAGGAACAAGCTCGTGAATATCGCCAATGCGAGGAGATCGCCGTCTGCAACTACTAGACGGTAACCCGATGACCTAATTCAGTCAGCGTTTACCACGTCGGCAGAAATTATTAATTGTTACTTTCAACATCCGTTCTCCCAACTCGGCAAAATATCTTTACGTAGTTGAAAGGAACAAACAAAAGAAACATTTTCTACGGTCCGCGAAGTTTAATGCTGCTGATAATTAGCATGTGATTACACTGCCGTTTATTCTTTTTTATTGTTGTATGGATTGCTTGTTTGTGATTTAGATTATGTGGATTAATCGTGGTAGTAGACCAACTAGTTTGTAGCGTTTATCATAATTGACGACGTTGTTGACGGTAATTACGCAGTAGATAATATCATACCTTTAGGTGGTAATATTGAATACTTTTCTTTTTATAAATTAAAACTATATAAAACGTAATTGATTTACATACATCCAAACTTCCCACATTTAAAATACTATGCGGTCTAGTAGAAACAATTCAGAACAGATATACGAAGCAAATAAAGGCAGTTCTGCAGGAAAATTGTTTTTCGTACAGTCGCAACAGAAAAAAAACCAGTAGAATGACGGTTATTTATTTGAAAGACAGGAGAGAGGACGTTGAAACGACGAAGGAAGGAACTGCGGCATCGTCGTGAAACGCCGAAAAAAATGATCGTAATAAAATATCAAGGCAACTGTGACGACTAAAATGAGAAGCCGTAACACATCACATTACAATCGACCGTTTCAGCTGTCTTTTTTACCAGGGTACGACAAATGCACGACATCATCGTGGGAGTTAATCTTTACTATAAAGAAACGAAGAGATATGTCGCTTGGTTTGATCGAGAAAAATAGATATTTTAGCGAAGATTCGTAATAGAACTGTCAGGAACTGTATCCGAAGCGAATTACTGCACAAAAAGAAGCCGTATCCAATCGGGTACCTTTCAAAATCTCCTTAAATCAAATAATTTCACTTAGTGTACAGAGATTGACAGTTCGAAGAAACAGCTTCTATATCTAAAGCAGCTAACATAAAAAATGCAGCAAAGACGTTTTCTTTTAAAAATATCCATAGCAGCTATATTTAACGTGCATACTATTAGGTCATGTAGTTAAACACACTTCTGAACATCAAAGTATTTTCAGAAATATGTTGATTGACGAAAGTCTGTTACAAGTGGCGCGTTCAGAAATAGACCTTTTCGAACTTCGTTCTTCACGTCATTAGAGATACTGTAAAAAGAAGACAATTTCCGGATACAAGTAAACGAATATTTCCAGGAACATCGCTGAATTTTCGTAGCACAACAATATTTATATTAAGTGCTTACGTTTGAAAGAAAAAAATTAATCCAAACGAGAAAGGATTTTACATAAAAACACTCTAGTTTTCGGTAATGTTCAATTTTGAATTAGAGAACCACGTGGCAAAAGATATGGTAAAGGTTAATGAACTCTCCCAGAACAAAGTTACATTACTTGCACATCATCAATTAACAAAGTCAATAAATACGCATGCTGTCCTGCTGAACAATTGAGTATTGTATTCTATCGCAGTCTAACGGGAAGCAGCCACCACTCTTTTTACCCTTGTCCAACTACTAGAAAATACTCACAACGATCTTTTCAATTTTAATCAATTCAACGAACCCCTCATCCCGTACTACTGCGAAGTGAGGTAGACAAATCGCTGGACATCTGTAATTCATTTCAAGTGAAGCCAGTGTTCGATTCATTTCGTTCTGTTCTTAATAAAGGTGCGGGCCTCTAGTTCTATAACACATGTACGCTTACTGTTGAAGTCCCTCCCATTTATAGTTGTCCAGAATTCAATCCACAGGTTGTAAATAATATCCTGGTGTACAGACAAACTATTTGTGTTGAAACTATTTTTTAAAATATTAATTATGACAAACACATTTATAGATCTGTGACAACAAATAAAAAAACGATATACAGTCTTGAGTTTTTGTTATTTGAAATAAAGCCCACTTTGCACAGCTAAAATTCTAACATAGCGATACTGAAGATCTTGTATATAGTTTCCTTCAAGATATTTCAAAATGACATCACTGTAACTTTGCCTATGGAGGATGAATCAACTAGAAATAGTATTTCTCTAGCAGGAAAGTATTTCGACTATTGCTGAGGAGTACATTTTATGTCTCCAAATTAATTTTGTAATATTACCATTTTGCTACTATTTTATGGATATAACACGAATAAATCGTTTTGTTAGTGGCAAGGTACTACAGATATCGGTTGTCCTAATTTCAATGCTCACCACTGCTAAATCGGTTATTAGAATACATAGAGCTACGGTTAAATGGAGAATGTTTTGGAGAATTCAATCCTCGCAACTATTCTTGTTTCAAATTTGACCCAGCTTTTTTTCATTTTTATAAATTTTGGAAATCAAAAAATTTGTCCATTTCATTATTCCTTAATAACCTGAATAACTCTTAATCTGATCTCTCTTGAAGTTTTACATTGTTGAGACAGTTTCTTAAAACGAAATTTTTGATACACAGAAAACCTCGATTGTCATTTGTTTTAGTTATTAACGCTAACTTTTTCATACGATGGCCATATTGAATTCTGGGTTTTTTTAATAGTGCTTAGAAAGTGCCTACCTATGAAGTTAATGATACTGATATACCGGGTTCTTTTTTTATTGTTACACATACCCCCTATGTGTAACATTAAAAAAATAATTGTCAATGCATTGGCAGAATAGAAGGCAACCAGTCATACACTCATGTGTTGACGTATGAGAACCACGCGTATCTTAGTTTAACGGATTTACTAACTATCCTTTTTTCGACATACATGCAATTCGTGTATTAGAAAACTATTAAATTTAAGCGCTAAAGGATATTACAATCTGATTTTAATATTATGGTTATTTATTGTGCACTGATAACTGCTTCTTTTTCGTGCGCTACTAAACGGGCACCCCATGTTCTAGTACATGCGGTGGGGATAACCGCTCAGCAGTCACGTTCATTTTACAACGGGAACGAACGGCTACTCGCGAAAATTCGCCGCAAAAAACTAGGTTATGTTTTTAATAAAGAAAGTGCAAAATGTTAACAATAAACTAAAACAAAATAACAATGAACAAGATGAAATTTAAGTTCATAATAAATTCTCGAAGTGTCCTCCTTGTCTTTCAAGGCAATAACCAAGGCGATCTTAAAAGCAATGCAGGGTGTTATGAATAAATTCTGGGTTTATGCCGTTACATGCAGTACGTATACGGTCTTTCAATTCGTCCAAGTTATGTATTTGAACGTTGTCGTAAATTTTACTTTTCAGGTAACCCCAAAGAAAGTAAGCACTAGGAGACAAATCAGCTGATCTTGGAGGCCATGGTACAGGCCCAATTCTGGCAATCCAGCGTCTTGGGAACGTATTATTTAAAAACATCCTGATGGCGTTAGTAGAGTGTGCCGGCGCCCCATCCATTTGGAACCTTTTACAAAAGAATTTATGATTTTCTGTTTGTAACTTACACCAAATTTTTAACACAATTTTTACTTGCACAAGCGTATTAAAGAGTAGTTGGTGTTTACATATTGATGTAATCAAACTAAAATTTGACGTATTTAGTGGACTTTGAGGGTATTTCAATTTAACAGTTATACTACTATCACAATTACATTGTAATTGATTGTAATAGTAATACTTGATCCTTTGACCACGACATTATTAGTTATTGGAGGTTATGTTTGTATCTGTTGATATCTTCATCAATGGAACAATGTGCGCAGTTTTATCGCGCAGATTTACTAATACATTTAAGGCAGGTTCTAAATAATTTACGAAGAAATTTAGTAGTAAACGTTTGCAACGTGTCATACCATTTATTCGTAAATTTTCTAGTAAATTTTTGCGTAAATTTAACGTCGTGTCAAACAGGCTTAATGTATGTATTTTTGTTTTTGATGTACAACTGGTTGCCTGCCATGCTGCTAATGGATTGACAATTATCTTTTTATGGTTACACATAAGGGAGGTGCATATGTGTAATAATAAAAAAAGAACCCGGTATGTACGTCGACATAACATTGTGTAGAACAATAGGAATAGTTTTAATTGGTATGAAATTTTATTTACATTTTTTTTTGTTTTTTTTAGTTTCTTTTTTGTTGCTATGATTTTGTTATCGTTTCGTTAGATATCAGTATCAATTACAATTGTCTTTTCACTTTCAATTGCTATATTAACGAGTAGTTTATAATTATTATAAAATGTTGTATTACTTTTTATAAATCAGCTTAACTAAAAGTATAGAAAACTGCTATGCTACAGTATAAGGCCCAGTCAACAATTAAATCAACAATTTAATCGTATTATAAATGCAGGTAGCTTCCAAAAAGCGTAAAATACCAAGATCATCCTATCAATATGTGTATAGTTTCCTTCAATAGATTTTAAAATGACTGGGGGACCATATTAAGGTAATACATTTTCGAGCTTGATTTTGCAACACTCTTCTTTAGATTTAACTCTTTCCGGGACAGGCATTTATCTGGAAATATATCCCTAGTGGCACAAGAGATGTAAAGTAAAGTTAGAAAGTACATTTTTGAAAGAAAGTTTTATTTGTTTTTATATTTTGAGGGTGGTACCACTACGACGCTTAGGACAATAATAGCATGTCTAGCTTTTATGTATGATATATCGAAAAGCAATTTTTAGTGACGATACAAACTGGTACATTTCAATTGGTTCGCACTTGTTGGTGTCTTGGTACTAGAAAGACCACAACGTCTTCTTGTTCCCATAACGAGTTGACGATCTGAATTTTTGTAGTGAATATTTGCAGGCACATGCGATTTATGATTCACGCACCTGTTTTTTGCTTCGTGTGTTGGAAAGAAGGGTAATACAAATATTTCGTAGATATTTTTGGTACGTCTAAAGATGTATAAATGATATAGGAATTTCCTACACCATCTATAAAGTGCCAAAAAATCTTGTACCACCATTTGCGACTCTTTCTATCGATATCATAAACAGCTTTCTTTTGATCAAAAAGATTCACTGCATTCAGTAGGGGGTTTCAACCTCCCAATTGACCTTGACCGAGCCCAAGGTCAGGTTCCACAACCGACTGACTGATAGAAAGGCCATTTGAAGGTCACCGACCCTAAAGGTGGGGTCAAGGTCGTTTGGAAGGTTCCACAGCTGACTGAATATTGTTAGGGCCATTTGAAGGTCACCTACCCAAGGTCAGGCCAAGTTTACTTTGGAGGTTCCACAACCGGCTGAATAATTTGAAAGTCGCTTGAGGGGTGTTCGGAGGTCATTTGAAGGTCAGCCATTTAGAAGATTCCACAACCTGCTAAATCAGTTAAAGGTCATTTGAGGGTCATTCAGGAGGTTCCACAGCCGTTAAATCTTTAAGGTCATTTGAAGGTTATTTCACCAGCCTATTGAAGGTCGTTTGAAGAGTATTTGGGAGGTTCCACGACCGGCTGAAGCATTTGAACGTCATTTGAACGGGTCGTGTTGTGGAGCTCACGTGACGAGTCGTTTGAAAGTCATTTGAAGGGTATGCATGATTAAAGCAGTTTGGCGAAAAATTATTTAAACGTTAGTTCAATAACGTTTCGAAGTCATCCCAAGATTATTTAATCTTAAACAAACTTCAAAAGGTCTTCACGCCCCCACCCATCTTGAAAGGAACCTCCCAAATGACCTTAACTGATACAATGCATGAGTAAACATTATTTCAAAACAAGTATTTCTTTGGTTTTAAGTAATCACACGAACATAAGTCGTAGCCTCTACGTTTTACCAAACATTCCTTTACAGGCGTTTTTTGAAGCAATACAATTTGCTGCAAAAAACAATAGTGGAGCAAATGCCTTGATATACATACATAAATTGTGATTGAGTTGAGGGCTCTATACGACCCACATTTTCTTACGACCTATCTTAATAGACGTAGACATCTATTAAGTATTACTTATTTTGCGAACATTTTTTGGCACAATCTATAAATTTAACATACCTACCTATCAAAAATGCTGAAACATAACACAGCATTAGTAAACAGAAAAGAAGAGCAACTGGATTAAAATACAACGACAAAACCAACTCCTCTATAAATCCATAAACCATGTACTAAATTTAATGATTTCCAAGAAGAAAATATACCGACTAGGAGTTAAGAAAGAAATGTCTCATCTTCAGAGTCTTTACATTAATGTCTTTTGTTTCTTATTCTGTTTTTTTCTCTTGGTTTCTTCTAGACGTTGCGCCGCGTTCATCTGAAAGGGCAACCTTCGCTCAACGGGCAAAAACTAAGGCAAACAAACAGACTCTAAAAGATTGTGGCGTGTCGGCGTTTTCAATATAATTATGCAAATGATATCCGTGTCTGTGCGCCCGCTTTTATTTCTCGGCGAACAATTCTTAGTTTCGCCAATGCAGATGGGTATAGCGTACGAACGTAGAATATCTAAACGTGTATGTAATATGGAAACCGTAATGGTGGTCGTTATGTTGTGATGCAGTATGACCTTCCGAGGCGTCAAATTACATCCGAGCATGTCGGTTAATGAAGGTGGGCGAGAACAAACTGCAGACAAAGATGCGACTCTCTGCGATAAATGTAGCTCTTTGCGATTCATTTAGTAGCCGTCACGTTCTTGGCTGGATGTATATTAATTGCAAAGTGCAGTTAGTTGTGGTTGTACTTAGCGAAGCGTGAGTAGCAGTAGCAATGTTAAAGCCACTTTGATAACCTAATTTGCCAAGTGCTGCAAGAGGAAAGCTCCGCATAGTAGTCATGCAACTTTGACCTAAGACAACTACGGTAAAGTTATGATGAGGTTGGATAAACATCTGACTAAGTAGCAGGGTTTTAGTCTGTTGTATATCTAAATGTGAATGTAGAGAAGTGTGCTTGTAAAGTGAAGGGAGCAGCTGTAGAATTACAAGCGCAGATTAACATACAAAGTCAGATTCAAACAAGTTTAATATTTTCTTTATCCTGCTGATTACTGAAGATACAACGGATAGTGTTCGTTGAAGTATAATAAATTAAATGGGAGCAGATCTTAAACCAATTCTTAAAGAATGGCCTAAAAAAGTCAAACACATCACTAACTACGTGTAAAATTACAGCACACACACATCATCCATATTCCCTCAGAGCGGCGTGAAGTACTTAACAATCGCTCAGTATTCCACTCATTCGAAGAAACAATCTCATCACGACATCGCCTAACCAACAGTTTACACGTTCATTTCGGTGTTTTGCAGCGTTTTACGCCGATCTCGCATCACGCCCGAAGCTGAAATATATTCTTGCGTACATCGTCGGCTTCCATCCAGACAGTTGAAATCCCAGCACCAATAAAACCCGGTATTTGTGTGAAACGCGTCGAAAGAGATTCAATGATATACAGACAAAAAAGGCTCGCAACTCAGGCACCCATTATCCATCGCCGTGGCACTCTTCGCTTCTCTTTCTCTCGCTGTGTACATAGGGACATCCACTACACATACAGAGACATAGTGCAACAGTATTTCGTTCGTCGGGAAATCTCCCATTGTATTCAAATGATATACGTGCCGCGAATGCGGAAATATTCACGGTGATACGTGTATTAGTATTTGTCCGAGCTGTATTTGAGTTCCGAACATGGGAGTTAGAAGTTGTACAGGATGTTATCGAATGACAGATTAAAATTGCAAAAATCCAGTTTTATCACCTGGCGGATTTTTCCTTCAATTTATTTTCCTTTCATCAAGTTGCTTAGAAGTATCTTTCTAACATGAGTCAACTGTCAGGGTACCTAACTTCAATCTATTGCACAGTTACCTCACTGCTAATGCTTCACGTTTCTCATATTGAGAATTCTAATAGTGTTCCGCTAGTTAATCCTGCTAAAACTTGGCAAAAAGTTATATAAACGAGACTGCATGTTGTAACAACACCCTGTCGAATAGCCGCTGTATGTTGTATACGAACAAGGAACCTGTCGAATTTTTATAGGCGACGGAGAACGCCTGGTGAATTTTCAAAGCGACGTTTCGCAATAAACACCGAATTTACCATCGATAAGCGTCAACCGGAAAAAGCTGCAAGAGAACGATCACGATCGGTGAACCCGGCCGGAAAACGAAATAGAAGATACGACGAAAAAGGGAAAGAGTATAAACGACAAACAGGCGGGCGGTCTCGATAATTAAATTCCTCGCCTAACTTTCTGCCAAAAAGTATTGACGTGTCGAAGGAACTATCGATAGAATGTTATATTTCCTTTGATTTTTGTTTTTTTTTTGGAGAAACTTCCGTTGCGGTGGGAAGGTAATTAGGTGTGTTATGATGACTTTTAATTAGATGAAATTAATCTTACTCATTAATTACAGGAAAGTCTAATAAATTTGAAATGATAAACTTTTCTAATCAACACCTCTGGAAATAAATTAAATCAGCATCCAATTTAAGTATGTAAATAGGAATTTAAATGGGAATACGTAATATATAGAATATGTTCACCTGGTGTATCAGTAGCAAAGTATTAACATAAGCAATTATTGTGACAAAAATCGTTTCAGGAAGCTCTAAGTAACAAACCACACGAGCGAGGAAATCGCGGCGAGAGACTCGCAGCGAGTTGCACGCTGAAATGGAAATCATTTACTTAAATACAATGAACTATACGAGCGATGAAATCGCCGCGCTCTCGCTGCGTCTTTCCGACGAGAGCGATTCGAACGCAATCGTCGGCGTTGGATAGCGATAATCGCAACGAGTCTCTCGTCCTGTCTAAACGCAACTCATTTATTCATATGCTCTCATCTAGACGAGTGCGATAGACACGCTGCGGTACAGTCAAGATGTTTGATACAGAAAAGTTTATTAATGCGGTAGAAAATCGACCAACATTGTATAATTTAAAATTAAAAGATTATAGTAATAGAGACTTGAAATTAAAATTATGGGAAGAAGTTGCTTTGATAATGTACAGTAATTGGCAGGAACTACCAGTAGAGAAAAAAAACATTATAGGTAAGTAGCACAAATCTTTATATAATTATTCATTTAGTTTTAACTAAAACATATATTACAAAATATTTTTTATGTGTTATATGTATATATCAAATTGTCGCGGGATATGTGTACCTTCTATGTTTACATAACACATACCAGCGTCACGGGAAACGATACCAACCACTTCACCCTTTGCGATAACCAAATATAACCACAAACATCTTCAAATCTGCTAAAAGAACTTCTTTAGTAAAACATTAAAATGAAATATATTTTTCAATATTGTGTCCCCCTTTTTTAAGACAAAATTATTTTTAAGAAATAACATAGTATAAGTAAAAAAATTACTTCGTTCTATTTTTCAAACAATTGCAGTTTAATTCATACGGAATATACACACAAATCCTTTCGTTAAATGACTACTTTTCTTTGATTTTGTTTTTATTTATTTCTGTCTCTTTTTTTCTATTCTTAAGCAGTTTCTGGAAACAAATTCTTTCTGAAATGCACTAATTAGGTATACATATTTTTTGTTGCTAGAATAGTTTTTAAATTAAATTTTGTCATACTGCCATGGTACTGATCCCTCGTTCATGAAGTACTCTTCAAAACGTTTTCGTATTGCAATGCCTGTTGATGGCCCTCCTGTACCTCTGGCATCCAAACCTCTAATAGGATTTGTTAAACTATCGCCACAGTTATAACCATCTCTTCTGCGCACGAAATTATGCAGAACACAAGCCGCTTTAGTGATATCTCCAGCAAAGTCTTCAGATACCAGCATAGTGGAGTGAAACACTCGCCATTTATTCGCTAGTATACCAAATGTGCATTCTACATATCTACGAGCTCTCGTTAGTCTATAATTGAAGACACGTTGACCTATATTTAAATTTTGTCGTGGATAGGGTCTCAACAAGTGTTCTGCTAAACCAAACGCCTCATCTCCTACTATTACAAAAGGGAGGGTTACATTATTAGTACCCGACAGTGAACGACTATCTGGTATATTTAGTTGCTTTTTTGATAGCTTTTTTCCTAATACACTATTCTTCAAAATATTACTGTCACCTTCTCTTCCGTATGATCCTACATCAATTGCTGTGAAACAATAATCTGCATCTGCCAAAGCCAATAAAACAATCGAAAAATATTTTTTGTAGTTAAAATATTGCGTGCCACTTTTCCTGGGACATACGATGCGAATGTGTTTTCCATCAATAGCTCCAATACAATTAGAAAAATTACTTCTAGTATAAAACTCATCCGCAATTTTTAACCACTGTTCTTCAGTTGGATTAGACATTTCAATTGGTTGCAAAACTTCCCACAATGCTTGACATGTTTGCCGCACAATATACGGAACTGTACTTCTTGCCACTTGAAATTCATATTCCATAGTCGGAAAGGTGCTGCCAGTAGCTAAATACCTGCGAGATACAAATAATATAGTGTATTATTTATTTAAACCGTTTTTATTTTACAATTAGATAAAATTGACGATCGTTAACCTGATTTACATTTTAGGAAGAGAACTCCAAACGAAATGGAAGTCCCTGCGAGACCAATTTATTAAAGCAAGGAAATTGGAGAGAGATATAAAAAGTGGTGCGAGTGCAGGAAAGAAGAAGAAATATATTTATTATGATCAGTTGCAGTTTTTAATTCATTCCGACGAAAGCCGCGAAACTGGCACTAATTTGTCCCCGGATAGAGATATCTCAGCAAGACAAATGGAAGAAGTGATCGGAAACATCGAAGAAGGTTCGGACAGTTTCCGGGCACCTACTCCGACACCGACTGGACCCACCCCACATGCATCAACCTCAACGCCCAGAACTCATAAAAGAAAACTTAAAAAAGACGACGATGACGGCGTCCGGGCAATAACCGACATCCTGCGGCAGAGTGTGGAGCTCCAACGGCAGGAGAAAGATGCAGACAAGATGGGAACAAGGCTTTTCTAGCATCTATCCTGCCATTCCTTGATAAAATGAGTGACGAGATAGTTATGGAGGCTCGTATCCATATCATGCAAGTGGTGCAGGCTGCCATGAAAAAAAGCGCCAGAAGCGACATAGAAGTGCAGCCTACAACACCAGCTTCTACGTCGGCACAAAGTGACATCTCCACTGTTGCGTCCATTTATAGTTTATATAATAATAATAATAATAATAATAATAATAATAATAATAATAATAATAGTAATTTATTTTCGTCCTTTACAAAAAAAATTCCGAACAAACATGTAAATAACACAAAAATAGATAAATAAATACGGCAAGGATGGAAAATATGACAGGGTCAAATATCACCAAAAATTGGAGATATTTGCTCTTCCACCCTACCATGACCTAAACCTAACCTACAACTAAAGAGAGCAAAAGAAACAACATAAAATAAATAAATATATAGAAATTACAAACAAGCATAACTCACCAACTTTATTAAACCCACAAGGTTTACAAAGACTAAAGGTCTCAAATTAAAGATTATTAACAGATCACATCCGTCCGGTGAGCAAGTGCTCCGCAAGCCTTTTCTTGAACGCGGTGACAGAGCGTACGTTCCTTATGTTATAAGGGAGATTATTGATTTGTAAATACATAGTTATAGATAATCATTAAAAATATATATATTCTATTTCACACTTACCTTAATGTTATAACTAATCTTTCTGCTGATGATATAGACACACGCATATTTGTATCTTTCTTTGAAATTTTTTCGGATATTAGATTTAGCAGTTCATCAAAACTTCGTACAGACATCCGGTAGTACAAGAAAAATTTTTCGGGATGGTCCCTGTGTTCGTGAAATTTTAAATGAAATTGTCCTGAAGTTAATCGGTTTTGTAGCGTAGGATGCACCCAAAAACGACGTTTTCTTCTGTTTTTACGTTTAAAAACGTACCAAGCAGCGACACAACCTATTTGAACTGTATTCATTTTACATATGAACCAAAATTAGTATTGGGACTGTACTCAAGTGCAGTTGTACCGATTTAAACGCGCTCGTCTAGATACCTACAGTTTCAGCGTGCAACTCGCGGCGAGTCTCTCGCCGCGATTTCCTCGCTCGTGTGGTTAGTTACTAACAGTAGGAGAGAATCCTTTCGAAATTTACAAAAGAACTTAGGGGCAGTGAACAATCATACTCATAAACGCAAAAAAAGCTACTAAAGCTGTAGCGGTAAGGATGATAATGTAGCCCCCTAATTTATTTTTAAATAATAAAAATGAAGTGAGTCTTTTTGAAATTCAATAATATAGGTAGCAAGAATCTCCATTAGTTAAAGTTAATTTTTTTTGTTCTCAATTGACTGAAAAACGATGATATTACGCTGTCTATGTGTATCTATTATGATAATAAAATCATTTACATTTTTCTTACATGGAATATGGGCCGGGGGCCATAATAGAAAGAACAAAAGGAGGTCATATTGAAAATACCGGCTAAAAGATAAGGTGTATTGAAAATCTGCCAATCACTATTTGTGAAAATTACTTGGGGGGTTGCACTTTACCCTGACAAGCTTGTTTTTTTTAATCGGGCACCCTGTACAATATAGCCCACGTCAGGCTTATAGGAAATGTATGCCAAATATATGTACATATGCATATTGTTTATAATACAAATTTGGAATTGCTGGCGTTTAAATTTTCCAAAAATCTCATTTCAGTAAACATATTTCCATTCATAAACTTTTTCCTTTTTCTCAAAAAATTGGTGGCTACAATCATCTCAAGAAAAAAATATTTCTAGGAAATAGGAAAGACTGGATGTGGCTAATTTGGCTAACAATTAAAGACAGAGTGATTTATTGGTGTAGCGCTATCCTAAGACACACAGATAATTAAAAAATGTAGGTGCTTTGATTGTTCAACATTTTGAAAAGTCAAAAACGCTAAGAGTCCTGAAAATGTGAGAGAATATTTACGAGAAAATTCGTCAAGAAAATACAGTTGCAGTCTACCCCTGGTAGTGAAAAATTTAGTCGGGCAAGGTAGTGGTCATAAAAATTTGGAATTCCACCACTCTTCAATGGAAAAACATTGCAAAATATTCTACTACTTATTCTTTTTATTTTTATAATTTCTGAATACTTCCTAAAGGCTAGTTTTTTTATGTTGTATCCCATAACTCTTGTTATACATTAGAAGAACGGAAAATTTAGACGTTAAAAACCTTTTTAAGATTCTGTTTCTTTGATAACTTAAGGATTTTGACCGGCATAAAAATTGTGGCTGTGAACGATAGCTTCCTCCTGAAAACTTGAATTTTTCAACCAAATTACGTTAAAAAATTGTCATGGAATCGAGGCCCTAACATCTTCTAAAGATTAAACTTCTATATGGCGCATTGATGCTAAAAATCTTGGGTATACTTGGGCTTATAGTCATGTACTTCATGTTACCCAAAAAATCTCTGATTTGAGATCCCTGATAAGCCTAAAGTTAGGAAAAATTGCTGTTCTTGTGGTCACAAACTTTTGTACTTTCAAATTTCGCCAAGATATCCATCATATTGACCGCGTTCTATCACTGTACATATTTCCAACTTTAAAACAATTAAAAATAAAATACAAAAATAAGATATGACATTACTGTCATGGTAATTTATATGGCGTAGGTACTTCTTCTCAGAAAGTTTTGTAGATAAGTCAAAAAAAAAAAATAGAAAATTACAACATTCCGAAGAAAATTAATATGATAATTGCAGTAAAGAGCTTGACGCTGGGGTAAAACATGTGTTAGAAGCCACCAAAATTTTCTAAAGATCTTCGGCTACTAAAACCATTTATAAATTTGACCCCCACATTTATAAATTTGACCCCAATGATATAGAAGGCATCCACGGCCCGAGTGCCTATTCTGAAGCTTTTCGCCTCTAGCGTGGTTGACACGTCGAGTTACATTAGTGTTTATGTTAGTTATCTTATTTTAGTTAGTTATCGTATTTATGCTATTTATTGTTGGCTCAGTTTCTTTCGTTAACACCCCAAACATTCATAGTATTTACGTGAAAATTGAATAGGCAGTGTGAAGATTTCACAAAGATGAATATGTAAATAGGATGCAATTAAAAAAAATCCACTTCCCTCCTCTACTCACCACATTTTTATCAGCATTCCCCCCGAACGCACATTCTAAAATAATTTATGGTCTCAGAGGAATTAGGATTTGAAATCTTTTTTGTATTTATTCGCATTAATTCCGATATCCGTCACGCCTTAAAGTCCTAACGAGTACGTTGGGTATCTCATCTATCAAGTAACCTACACACCATGCATTACAATTATATTTCTATTAGCATAAAGTCACCCTGGAGGGTACGAATAACGACCGCTCACAGTACGATTTTATTGCCCTTTCAGGTCTGTACAACCACTAAAAAGGGGAGCGATCAATTTATTATTATCCGTAGAAAATTTACCGCAATCTGTTCCCTCTTGATGTAATATGGACATGTATACATATATGTATGTATAGGATGATCGATTGAGACTTGATAGTAGAATAATTGGCAGGAAAGTTCTGAAACTAAAGTTACGATCAGAAGGAATCTGTAATTTCTTGTAATTATTTCTTATTATAATTTATTCTTAGACGTAAATAAATGTGGCAAAGAACCCATTTTTTTAATTCAAATACAGTTTATAGCACAACCGAACAATAAATGTAGATACATATGTACATGTATATACGTACATAGCGTAACATATTAGATTCGCTGAAGTGAGTCCAGAAAGCGATCGTCGAGGTCGCGTCGTCGTGTAATTGACCGTGACCGCTTAAAAAAGGACATGATCGTTTACGGAACGTTCACGTACAATTTCAGTAATCACGATGGCTCATCGTATATTTGTGTTGCGGGTGTCTGACTTGCTGTATATTGTGTTGGGATTAGCACCCAAACACGCATTCGTAATAGATGCACTTAGAGGACGACGAGGACGCTCGAATTAATTTTTTTACGCATTGTAGTGCGTTAACGTCATCGTAATGTAAATGCAATATTTCATGGAAAATTGTGTTTGCGTATTCAAATCAGTTGCTATGGTTACCAATTTTTCGATGTGTACGACGTTATACATACATACATATAATGTGTTCATTTGAAAAGTTTATACTGTTTGTTTGCAATCAAATTCTAACAAGATGAGGCATCTTGTCACTGTACTTCAGAATCGTTGGATTATTTAAGAGAATTTTTTGGTCAGCTGAAGTGCTGAAATTTGTGGACTGCACGCTCATGCAATTGCGATTTTTTCTTGTGGCATTATCTAAAAAATCGCATATTTGGAGTACCTGTGTTGAATTTGTATTATACACACAAGAATGGAGGAGAAATGCATGGAAATTAATAATAAGCTAACACTGTTGCTGCTAATGTGATGTGAAATTTTGAACGGGGAATTTTAAAGTGCATTGCTGTTGAAGGATACTGGTTATAATTTTCAATTATTATTTATTTATTCGTCTTTCAAAATACAGAAATACATTACATTTATTATTTGTTATTTATTACTATGTCTAAAACTGTCAAAATACTTACTACTTTATAGGTTAAGAGTCTACGGGATCAGCTGATAAAATATTCACGGGAGAGAACACATAGTTCTATAAGGATAGACAATACACTTGTGTAAATACGATCTGACATAATATGTTTCAGTAGTATCCTTTAATACACTGTAGTACGTAACAATAACGTATGTGTAATTATAATCACACACAGATATACCACTAAAATGTTTTCAGTTGCCTATTCTACAGGGAAAAGATCTGGCAATACTGCATATTCAAGGGCGAACATAACGAGAACTTTACAAATGGTCAACAAATAGTCAGCTATTTTTATTGAATTTGAATTTTCATTAAGTACGATATTAGCATCAGTTTGACAAGACAATTTTGTCATTAATACTTTAAGTATAGCTCAAGAGGTTTATGTTTCTTTTACTTTGATTATTAATATGGAAATTATATAAAATTCAATTGCAAAACACACGAGAAGTTTAGCAACAATCAAAATATTTAGTGGGTTTTTGTGTCAACTAAGCCAATAGAAAGTTTGACCAGTGCTGTGACCGATCAGCTGATTGGTAATACCTATTAGTAACTTTTGAAATGTGCCCGATGCGGTCAGAAAGCGTTCAGTCAATGAATCGTACAAAAACGTCAAATTCATAAATACTACTGTCATCATCAGTCGAAACTACCGCTTCAACTACTGTTAAAAATTCTTTTTTAACTGATATTTTACATTAGTGAATTCAAAAAGCACAAAACAATCCGGATTACAATTATCTTATGGTTGTAGCGATTATAGGTTATGTTTGATGTTAGCCGTTCCTCACATATCGCATAAACTACGTTCAGTGAGCAGTTAGGGACTTTTTTGATATATGTATATAATAATAATACATAATAAATTTCGGTATCAGTTAGAGTTAAGATTTTTTGTAAAAAAAAACCAATTTAAGATCTTACAAACAGGTTTGACTAAAAAGCAAAAAACCTTTCAAAATTAGAAAAGAGTAAGTATACCAAAAAAATCTAAAAATATTTAAATTACGCGCCATAAATTAAACCCGTTGATAGCGTGTTAAAATAGCTTATGTTGTCATAGGTATGTACATATGTATATGTATATTCCCAGATCTGCTCTGATTGCCCTATAAAATCTTGCAGTGCATTTTATTAATTATTGCGTTATGAAAACAGTCAATTCTTTTCATTTTTTTTATTCAATTTTTAACTCGTCGATTTATTTTGGATCCCATGGTTATAAATGTTAGCCTACCTACATATGTATGTTAGTAGATTTTCTATGTGAAACAATTGTAATATAACAAATTTTAAATAACAGTAAAACTCAATTTAGTACAACTATTATAAACATGCAGTTATTACTACTCGAAAACTAGAGTACAAGGAAATGCGATTATGCGTCTACTTAAAAATCAAATAATTTTGTAAATAATAAAATATAGTTTTATTTACATACATACATTCTATATATGTTTGTACATATATAATACTATATTATATATATATGTACATATACATATATTTATCGCAGAGAAGTACAATATTCAAGAAATTAAATAAACGGGATTGTGTCAAATATTGCATTATTCGCATTTCATATGGGAATATGGGACAATGTTGCCAAATCGTTTATCTGTTCTTAATTTCAAGTATTTATACATGCTATCAGTAGGGTACGCCACTTGATAGTTGATTTTATTCTGGATACATATTTCATTACTTTATTTTTCACGGCATTTATTCATTTCGCTTCTAATTCAGATTATATTTTATTATGATACATATAAAATATAGAAGAATTTTGGTACAGAGCCGCTTTAGCTATTTTCAACAAATTCTTTTTCTCCTTTCTTAATATGTATTGCTTTATATTATAAAATAGCACTGTACAAATTGAATACGGTTATTCAGGAATGCATAGAAACAAGAAATTGTTTAAATTTTACTTTTTATCGAACACATTTTAAAAAATCAGATTAACTTTATATCTATGCAATCAACGATAGTCTAGTAGGTATGCTCTTAACATATGACAAGTACATTTTCAAATTTGGTTTACTGTTGAAACGCCAATGTATGTGATTGTTTACCTATAAAAATTACGTACGACTATGTTATCATATTAAAAAATCATTATTTTTCATGCGCCGTCATAAACATTTTTATCAAACCATTTTTATTAAAATCTTATTAAATTGAGCAAAGAGGAAGAAGAAAGCATTTCCTCTCTCATCTTGTGGCCTCTAGCGATGTCATATATTTAAGCACCGAGTTCCGATAACGGCCCCAAAGTAAAGTTCGTATATTTTTATACTGATTGCTTAATTGTCTTAGCTTCGACTAATTAAGGCAGCATTCTCTCTGCCGGGTGCTGATTGGCTTTTTAAGGTAAGCTTTTGAATAAACGCTAATTCCATTAACATGTATTATTTCGCAAATTATTGGCTGCTGATCTGTATGTTTTAGAAAAAATAAGTACCTAGGTACATATTTTTAAAATTTTTGACGGCAATTGCACGCATACAATAGTGTGGGAAACGTGTAAAAGCATTTTTACAACAAAAATATTCCTCAATTATGGCCTGGATTTTATCTTTTGACCTTTATAAAATTGTTTGGTTACTAAAAATTTTACGTCATACTGTATGTAAACTTCAGACACTTAGCTTCAGCTGCAGATTGCCGTGCAGCTTAATTTTGGTTTGCATCCCAAGCTAAATAATTTTAGAAGACATTTATTCAATTTTTATATTTCGTAGAATGTATTTTCGTATTTGTATGAAACATTTGGGAGTAAAATTAATCAGCAATTGCTATTCATACTTTCGAACGTGTTTTCCAAAAGTAAAATGTTAGTTTCCTTCTATTTTATTCAAATTATGTCAGTGTATTAAAAAAGATTATTACTATTTCTGCAGAAGGATAATGATACATCTATAATTATAAATCTAGATACAATAGGAATACTTTAATAAAAAACGTAGGATAGCTGATGAACAGCCTTTTTGTATTTTGCAACTTTCAAACAACTAACAATAGCAACAAAGGAATGATTCTAAATCTTCCATCCCCTTCATCCTCTGCATGTATAATCTGGTGTATTTCCAAATTATTGTATAATTAGTTTTCAGACATCAGTACCCTGTTATCATTGCCACTTTTTAAAATATAAAGACCACGGTTCCTTACTGTTACGTAATCGTCGGCATAAAGTCTCAGTTACTCGTATGAATCTTATAACTCCATTTCTGGCCAAAATTCGAATTTATGATTTCTTTCTATACGTGAATGATCAGTAATCCTGATTGACAAAATGGTATTATAATGTCACGAAATGCCAAAAAGTAATAAACCAGAAAACACCTATAATAGGCGCTCATGGTCTATTGTTGGAATCACCATGCTAACGAGAGTACAATGAAACAAGATCAAGCCCTGGATCATGTGATTTCGTCTTTGACCCAGACTTAATGGCGAACGTAGGCGTGCTAGATGCAATTTCACTGTACTTCTTTAGGGCCTTTTACCTTCCATAATACCCCCACTGAATGTGCTGTATCAAACATCTAACACCATCAACCTCTCACCATCAGTCCATATTAGAGACTTTTCTAAGCTTACCAGAATGAAATTTTCTATCGGATTAATGCTAATGATGCTTTTAGAACGTCAAACAATATCTTCAGACATAGAGCATATCAAAGGCAGTAAAAAAGCAAAAGCATCTTTTGAAAATTGTCGTATTACTATAGGTATGTAACGAGTAACAAAACTTATCGTTAAACAGGTAGCTTAGAAAGTTCATACAAATGTTGGAATTATTCCTAAAATATGCAATACAAAAGCACTTAACTAAGTAAGCTTATTCGAGAAGGATTTCACAAATTTATGGACACCCAGAAAGAAACCCAGGCTTGAAATTTGTCAGTTAAAACAAAGATGACTATTATGACTGGAATCTACGTGACCTGAAATCTAAAACACAGGAAAAGGCTATTTGTGGCAGCTATCTTAAACGATTCGATTTAAACAAAACATTGTGTAAACTTTTGGCTGCAGGTCATAATATCCCAAGATTCACCTCAAGACACGGTACGGAAGATCCTTTCCGATCCCCCTTAAGATCTCAGAATGTCCAGTTGGGTTTTCTGCCACGTTAGGCTTCCATTTTGTTGGCCTACTTAAACAGGTTCTATGGGGATAATTTGTTCGATCCAATTATGAAGTTAGAATTAGATCTGTTCCAACAGTACCTTTTGGGATCAACGCAAAAAGGATTTGGTAGAAGAATGCACAAATTTGTAGAACGCCGCTAAAATTATATATTAAGTCTATTAATGAAATAAACCGTTTCTCAGCTGCAGTAATTTTTATCTATCGATTAATGGAATCTCAAATATTTAGCGGGAACGGTTGTTAGATTTAAAAAGTCTTCAATCGGAGATAGAGTCCACGCCAATGCTCGTGAGACCAGTGCAAATACTCATTTTCGTCAAGAAACGAGACAGATATAAAAATAAAAAAAGAAACTGAGAAGCATACTAATCTTACTTAAAAATATTGTTCTCGTTGGCTATAGTTTTTCAACTGAAAGCGCCATATAATGCATTCAGTAGATATTTTTAGGGCGATCACTAGCAAGTTACGTCATATGTACGTAATGATACGTCATACCTTCTGAGCAGGATGGTCTCACGAGCTTTGGCGTTGACTCTAAAAAGCAAATGAGTAGCCAATGAATTGGCGAGCAGTGGTGTATAATAGTGCTAAATTTATGAACTTTGTTAATGGTGGATGATAAACGTAGCTGTCATAGCAGTAGCGTGTTTGACAATGTTCAGTGAACAAGCAACAAACTCATTTTTGTTTAGTGCAATATTACGTAAAATATACAATACATATTCACATATACTACGTCAGTGGGAGAAAGTTAGCAAACGATCTTCATAGAGATCTGACTTGGATACCAAGCGTTTGAAACAAAGGGTCATAAATTTACACATCTCTTCTACATACATAGAGTAACACATGTTTTATTAAAAGAGTTTATGAACGAAGCGTGTCGTCTTCATATCAGACACAATACGACGATACAACATTTCATTTCTCGCATACCAACTCGTTCTTTCGGTACTGCAACGAAGATGTTCAGCATGGTGTATTTGTATTAGAGTGGCTCTCATCGTTTCTCTTATCTGCATGTATGTACGTTCATTTACTTGAGCATTACCTATCCATTTCCGCAGAGAAATTTATAATACAGCAAGCAAGAAAAATGACAATAGGAGCGTTACGCCCGGGAGATATATGGCTTGAAACACATTGATTGCCAATAAATGGGAAATTGTTAGCTATTGTATTTTGCTAACTACACACGGAGCTATAAAATTTTATTACCACTTTAAGTAGACACTAAAACAAGAAGTACATAAAATATGTAGCTGGATACGTGATAATTTTCTCATAGTCGCAAAATTAAGCTTGTTATACAGACACTTAATACAAAACTTAATATATAAACAGTGTTTTTGATTACATATTCGACATTAAAGCTTCTTTACTTGTTGAATAATTCTTTGAGTAGCATCACCTACATTTTGGTTATTGCTTGGTTGCTATTATTCCAATAATTACGGTCAAATGCATTTTTGTACCTACAAGTCATATCATTTAATCTGTTAATACCGTTACCTTCCTTCCACGGTAAAGAACAACGATGTGTACATATATCTAGTTGGATTGAAACATACTAAAAATAGAACCGTTTAAACAGAGATAAATCATATCGAAGCTTAAATAAAAGAAATACCCGGCATACCACAGTGTTTTGTACTACTCTAGACTTCGCTAAATATTATTTATTGCTGTGGTCGTTGATCTTGTTTACGATTAGCATAAAGCGTAGGTTATATCACCATAAATAAGCTAACGCGAGGCATAAATCAAATAATAATAATAATAATAATAATAATAAGTGTGACAAGGTGATTGTTAGATACAACGATCGAACTTGCTTATGCAGTACATTGGTGTATACAAACCTCGATAGACACGCGATGAGATCTCGATACACACCGTCTATACATATGTACCACACACATGCATTTTGTAGGTATATACGCATATGTTCACATTTTATATTCATAGAATCGTTTGGATCTGAAGACCTTGCAGAATGATCCAAATATAGAATCGGACGAGTATGCCAAGTATATTGCGTGGTCGTATGACAGCCATACATATGTGTATAAAATTGCAGACTAGTAACATGGTGCAAATACAAACATACATCTTGTCTGCTTTTTATAGTTATATTATTATGTTTAATTACAGAAAAACAATGGAAATAATTCAGTAATCGACCTTTTTTTTGGTAGACGAGCTAAAATCGTAATGAGGACGTTACTTGGCTTGGAAGGACGAGTTTGAAGCACCTTTTTCCATTACTTTCAGTCACAAATCGACCCATGCAACAAAGTCTATCGTAACTCAAAAAATTTCGGTTTTGAATTACTATGTGGTATTAATACATTAATCCAAGGTCTGTTTGGTGGAACAGTATAGTAGCTCAGTAACGAAAATCTAGGCGAGTAGACGTATATTTCTGGCGAAAAGTATACTAAGTTGAGTTACTATAGTCTTCGTTGCAGAAAATTGCGAAAAGTACTTTATACGTTCCGAGAAAGAAGTTGCTACAACTTTAAAGGATGTCGATAAGGAAATAACTAACGATGATAAGTTGGTAAGTCTGTATGTGCTGCTTGCTTTGACTTGCAAAAAGTCCTTGTCATACCTCAGTGTGCAGTGAACCAATTCTATTACAAGGGCAAACTCGCCGAATACAACTTTACCCTTTATGACAAGGAAATCATAAAGGCTACTGTTATGTTTGGAAGGAAGTGATTGCAAAGAGGGGACTAAACGAAATAAGCAATTCACTTCTACTTTTCTTAAAGACTCAAAAAGAAACCGAAAAAGTTATTCTCTTTTCAGATAATTGTAGCGGTCAAAACCCTAGCCGTTTCATTTTAGCAATGTTTTTCTATGCTTCTCTATCACTGAATTTGTAAATAATTCATCGATTTTTACAAAAGGGCCGCACACGAAAAGAAAGCGGCAACATGCATGCTTTTATTGAAAATTCCAAGAAAGAGCAAGCAGCAATTTAGACTCCCGATCAATGGGTCATGTTGATTCGTATGACAAAAGCTACTGGAAAACCGAATATTGTGAACAAAATGTCGCAGAACATTTCTTGCAGTTTTCTCCAACGCTGTTTCATGAAATGAAATTTAAATATGCCTATACTGATCAATTGAAAACAACAAATTTAAGGAAAAATATTCGTAATAATAAATGCCATAACATTGATGATACTCTCTCAAGAAGCTATCTTTCTTGCACACGATTGCTCCCAGTAGATCCCAAAAAATTGAACGGTTTATTAGACTTATGTAAATTGAATGACATTCCTAAACTTTACCAAGGTTATTACTTGTCTGTTAAGGCCAAGAGTGGAAAAAATGAAAAATTGCAACGGAAAACTAACAATTCTGAAATAGAAATCGAAAGTGAAAATAGTGAAGAAAATGGCCTACATACATATATGTATAACAATTCAATTAATTCAAATTAATTCTTTAATACCATTTAATAAGTATTGGTCCTTCCAACGAAAATTATAGCAAGTCTACAAAAAATAACAGAAAATTTGTTTTGTTGATAACCTCCCCTGTAAAAGAATTAAAGCAATCTAAAAGATTCTCTCACCCATACAATGCTATTTCTTGCAATGAAATATATGAAAAAACTTTAGATGCTGATATCTCAGTTCAACATAAATGTAGTTACTATAGTCTTCGTTGCTTGGGTCGATATGTACATATCGAAACTAACGATAAATTTCGTGTTTATATTTACAAATTAAACCTTTCGTTGTGGTTAATATGCAAAATTATTTTCAAAAAATCGAATATTGTGAATTCCAGACAATCTAGCCAGTTTTAGATCTGATCAGATCAATAGCTGGAAGTGATAACTAGTATAGCCAAGTATTTTAGCAGCTTACGTTGAACGCCCAAAGACAAAACAAGTATACAGTATGTATATGTACAGTATGTATATGTAGTACAATGGATTTCAAATTATACTACCATATTCAATATGCGAGCACACGAGGACATAATATAGAGCAATGATTGTGACAGAATTATAGAATTCAGCAGAACCTCAACATCTTATTCAAAATGGTTTTACAAATATGTTCGTGAATGAAAATCAGCTATCAAAAAGTATACCCAAATCTTTGATGTATTGAAATCGTTGAAGTGTGTCATCATCTATGCAATAATTATAGATGATAATTTGGAGGGAGATAATTTGTGTGTGAAACTTACGACGCCGCACTTGGAAATGCTCAGCTCTAGCTTGTTTGCAATACTCCAATTCTGAATGCTAGACAAGTTAGCCTCTTGAGATAAGCAGTCTTTAATACACGTTATTTATCCAAATAACTTTACATCATCAGCAAATAACAACATCAACTCTAGTAATGTCGTTAATAATTGGCAGAAACAACAAAGGGCTTAGGATAGATCCCTGACGAACGTCGAAAAGTGCTGGATAAAGATCCGTTATACCAAAGAAAGAAATGTCTACTTATTAGGTATGAACGGAAAACCCTAAGCAAAGTATTATGCAAACCAAATCCAGCCAACGTTTGAAGGAGTACCTCTAGTGCAGTCAAGACTATCAAAGGCTTTAGCAAAATCAGTATCATAAAGCACATCAAATAAAATCATGCTGCTAGTCGAGATACACGAGATACCTGGATACAAGTGATTGTTTGAACAAAGACTTAAAGTGACTTTGAAGGCCGATAAAAGCTGGCAAAGTATTCCCCAAATGCATTCACAATTTGTGCAGGCTTTGTGAACTCATCTGTGTCGCAAACGCAGAAAAATACACCCATCACACTTTGGTCTCTCATGTTCCGTGCCCTCACATTATTGGTAATCAATAATTGGCACTTAAAACCCAGAACACGGAGATTTTGCTGCTCAACAGAAAGTGATGTCGATTCTCTAGATTAGAAGCGTGCTAGGTTTTCTATGCTACTTAATATTTTTTGTACAATATTGAATATACTTAGCAATTGTGAATGGTAACATTTTGTGGAAGATGAATAAACAAATGTTCATTAAAAACTTGAAGATATCCATAACTTCTAGACACAAGATGTGACCATACAACAATGTACCTCCACTTAACAAATTGAAATAGAAAATCATGAAATGTCTTAAAAAATTACTTAAGAAAATGCAACTTTTAAGACTTCCTCTATTTTTGAAGTATAACTTATCTTTATTATCCGCAAAAAGTATGCTTCATTCTATCTATCCCTGCCTGTCGACCCGCTTTCCCACTTCCATCCCTTCCTCCCTCCCCTTTCCCCTTCACTCAACGAGAAGTCACTCAAATGTCATCGTAAATACTACAGACAAGACTGTTTTGATACGTCAAAGGTATTCTAGGTTATGTTTGCTAAAAATGACGGTGTCATTCACACTAATTATGATCCTGGAGTCAATATCTTTTGATTTTTAGATTGCTTGCATCAGCTGCAATTTTACAGCGTTCAGTTTTGTGTCGTACTTTTATAAGAAGTACTCAAATGTCGGAGTGGTTTGGAAGGTATTTTTGGACAATAGCAGTGGAAGTAAATTTAGATGTTGTTAACAAAAAGGAAGATTTTGGTGTTGGTATAGGTAGCAAGGTTATAACGTTATAAGACACCAACTATGGCTGGGTGATACATAGGCATAGCTTAGCCTACCTTCAATGGGAACATTCTATGAATGAGCTAATTGGTAATAGGTTTTCTTACAGGCATACGCAAATTGAAAGCTGCTAATTTGGGAAAGAATATTTCATGCCAACATATGTATGTGGAAAGTCTTTTCAATGTCTAGGGTCTGCCGATTTTTGTTCCAAACTTTTATTCTACGACTCTTACAAGTTGGTTTAGCTTTACACAACATTTTCTATCGATTGAGTAATTGAGTATACAATCTCATCTAGTCCTATGCCCAGTTACCTCATCAATAGAAGTGATAGCAATTGCGTATCCCAATTGAAATTTCCAGCCTTTTTTGAAAGATATTACGTACAAAGATTACAATAAAACAGATTCCAACAGCACATACACACCTTCTTCATAGAAATGATAGCGTAAATATTGTAGCTACTTTTGTAATGTAAAACAAGTTAAAAAGGAAAGAAAAGTAGTATAGATAAAAAAAGTAAAATGTTGAGTTTGTTCTATAGAGATAGAGATACTTATCATTCATATCACTCTAATAACCTAACATAAGGATCATTATTGGATTGGACCATTATATATCTGATAATGTTTGTGACCTTTCCTGGTCAAGATAATCTTGGCTATTGACCACATTTCTGTATGCTTTGCCAGAAGTACTCTAATTTTACTGGTATTGTAGCATCGTAGAATATTCTGACTGGCCATCTTGATGGGCTTTGATTTTAATAGAAATTTGTTTGCAGTGCAATTAAATCTAATCATTTGTTCTCAGAGTATTTGTTACCCCTTATTTTTCATGTACATATATTGGCTAGTAGCTATAAACTGAATCAAACATCCATTATAATTTGTAGATTATTGCATACAGGGTGTCCGCGATATACAAAGCCTGCTTTTAAGGAATGATAGTTACAACGATTTAGAAACAAAACCATGTAATACACATTGGGTCTATCTGTAAGCGTAAACGAGAAAAAAAAATTATTTCTAAAAAACCTTATTTGGTCAAACTGTACAAGAAAACTCATCCATATTTCTTCTTAAATAACCAAATCAAAAATTTAGGGTTGAAAATAACTGAAAACAACGATGAAAACGAATTATTTAATACTTTGAAATTGAAGCGTGGTGTCATTTCTCTTACACCATACTGTACACGTATTGAATAGAAGCACAGATGCAAGCCAAGCATCATCTGTTTATACGACCTTGAACCACATTAGACTATTGTATTGTACGAAGTCAATGGCCATACGTTTTAAAAATAAAGGTACGTTGGCGTTTTCTTTAATAATGTTATGACAATAAAATCGATGTTATGTTGAAGTTAGAGTAAAAAGGGCGTGTTTAATAGCAGCTTTCGATCGGTAAATGAAAATTTAAGTTGAGGGAAAGTCGCATTGAATGAAAACAATGTATCTAATAATATGGCAATTATGTTAGGGCGCTTTAAGCTCTTCCGTAAAGGCTACTACAAAATTTAGTTCTTTTCTTTTATTTGTGATAAATTGCTGTCCTAAAAAGGACCTTTTTGAGAGACAGGAGAAAATGTATTACAGGAAAAGCTCGATGTGTTGGCCATTTTCAAGAACACACGCCTGTAATCGTTGGGTAAATCCTGTACTGATCAGCTGGTTCTTGTACTGATCAGCTGGTTCTGTACAGTATGCGTCGAAGTTTGTGACATGAGAAATAATTTTTTTTCTCGTTTACCCTTACAGATAGACCCAAGGTGTATTATATGTTTTTGTTTCTAAATCGTTGTAGCTATCATCCCTTAAAAGCATGCTTTGTATATCGCGGACACCTTGTATATGTAGGTATGTACATACAGCGTTAGTAAAAAGTCCCGGAACGGTCGAATAACTGTGTTATTTGAAAATTATGATTTCTGAAATTTGGTATGGGGGTATAGTTAATATAAATGCATTTTATGCAATACAGTTTATATTTTTTTCACTTCCGGTTTAATCGGCAATACGTCCAACTTTTTTTTTAAACGGAACGCCCAGATTTTTTTAACACTTTTGAATGCAAACTAAAAAACTACGTTCAGGAAGTATTAAGATGTTTACTTTTATTCACAAGGAAACAGTTAAAAAATTTAAAAAGTGTCCTAATACAGGAAAAACAAGGTACCTATGAAAAAAGTTGTTGTTTAGTGTTTGCATTCTTTTTGCCGTCACATTTGACAATTTTAAAACCGTTTTAACTTTTGCATCGCTATAAATTTACTTATTTTAGACATTGACACATTTGAAAATGACAGTAAAACTTACTGTATCAGAACGAATTGAGATATTAATGATGCGTGGGTACGGTGATCGTCAACGTTCTTTTGAAGAGGTTCGTATTTTGTTTAATACTGTTTATCCGGATCGTCACATTAGTAAAAGTACGGTATGCCGAGCAATTCAAAAGTTTGAAGGCTTTCGTCAGGTGAAGGATTTACCTAGAAGGGGACGTCCATTAACAGCAACAGATGAAGAAAGTAGTTTGAATGTGTTACTTACAGTGGAAGAAAATCATCGCGTGTCCACAACAGAATTAGGTCAAATTCATGA
>SMLS01074925.1:0-84078 GCA_004785975.1 Popillia japonica | reverse complement strand
AATAATGGGTTAATTGAAATGTTTATACTTGTAATGTACTTACAAACATGAAAGCAATAGCGTTCTTGCTCCTTTTGGCCCTTTGCCTCTCCTCCTCCTAATCAGCCCTCAATAATTGTTTTATTTGAAGGCACAACATGTAAGAAAAGTAAATAAAAGTAGTAATAAGTAACAAATAAGTAGTTGTAGTATTACTTATTTGTTTTATTGAATTTTATCACTTTCCATCTGTTCTTTGGGTTATTATTACCACCCTTTTATATTTGTCAGATTTTCATCAAATGTGAGTGCTAGTTTAATCCAAGCTCATTCCCAGGAACTTATAGTCTCGTCACTAATCTGTATAAGTTCATTATCTAGCTCTTAGGCCATGCAATCTTTTTCTTCTGGTGAAGGACACAAGTGCGGTTTTTGTAAGGTTTATTACAAGGTTCTCTTTCTTGCACTACAGCCACAGCAAGCTTTATTAGCTTTAAAAAGTGATGAGAATAGTTTCCTTTTCACAATTACTTATTTCAAACTATTGTCATCACCTTTTAGTACTAATAAAACAGTTGAAGTATTTATTTTAACTTTTTTTCGATATCTCTCATAATTTTAGGGATATTAGAACAAATAGCAAAATAAAGTGTCAATAGTTGCAGCCTACTGATTAAGGACAATACACATTTTATTACACAAAATTCCAAATATTTATTTTGCCTATTAACAAGATTACTAAACCTTTTATGCTCAAACCTTCATTTTCACCTGTCCTAACGTTCTAAGAGTAATTTCTTGTTTGTGTCCGTTTCTACGCCAGAAGGACCATAAAGGATTCAAGCGGACAGATATATTGAACAATTATTAGCCCTTCAAGTTTGGTAAATCTTCAAAGGATCAATATTTTACGAGCGTTTTCAAAAATTTTAAAATCAATTCAGAATCAATCATCAACACATTTTGCTTAATAAATTATAATGGATAATACTGCCACTAATATAGTATCTCAATATTGAACGATTGGAGTGTGTATTCACCGTTTGAATTAAAATATCGTTTAATAGAATCGTATAATGTATAAAGAGACAAAATTGATCTAGAAAATCACAAAGATACAATACAATTAATTTATACACTAAAAAGGACAATCTTTGGTTCCTAATACATAAAATTCGATTACAATAAATCATGGCGTAACATCATGGTGACTCTTCTTGTTTTGCCTTTTTTAATGGCGTTGATGGTAACTGGTCCCAATCCACTTCAGTAAAATCAATTTCAATCTTTCTGTTTTTCGGTTGGTATTGACTGCAATAACAAACAAAAATAGCATAATAAAAACTAAGTCGTCTGTTTACTTACTGCGTTGTTACACCAGCAGCGGTCAGCATGCGCTTCGAAGCGATTGTCGAATTTTTGTGACCATGTTTATCCGAAACATATACCACTTTTTTAATTCCGGATTGTATTATTTGTTTCGCACATTCATTGCATGGAAATAATGCTACATACATCGTGCAATTCTTGACACTCGCAGCATTTTTGTTTAAAATCGCATTAGTCTCTGCGTGGCAAACTAAAAATTATTATAAGAATTTTTACAACCATACATAATAATAAAATAATAATTAACTTGAATTGGGGAGGTTCTGTTGGGAATACAACGTACTTATTCCACGGAGCTGCATGCATTAACTATTAGCTTCGTAAATTTTAACGATAACATACCATACAAATATTTTGATTTTAATTTATTAGAAGATTTTCCCCAAGGAAAAACATCATCAGAGCAGCCTTTTGGCATGCCATTATAACCCACTGAAACAATTTGGTTTTCATCGTTGACAATACATGCTCCAACCTGAGTTACAGGATCCTTACTCCTTTTCGCAGCTAGGAAAGCTACAGCCATAAAATATTCGTCCCATTCCAAATAATCTAGTCTCTTATGATTTGTGTCAATAGTAGAACTGTAAATATATTATTAATAATAGCATTTATAAAAATATTCTATCAAGATACTTTTCAGGTTTTGAATCCATATTTTTCAATTAGAATTAGAAATGACAACAAAAGTTGTTAGGTTAAAACAGCTGATCTGTAACCACCACACATACATCAAAAAACCAATATGCAACGATACCTGCACTGCCAACCCTTCGTTATCAAACAACCCTATATGAGACGGTGACGAGGAAACCGGCTTGTCAATTTTCAACATGGCAGAGAGCTGTTCGTGCTATTATCATGTGATGCAAAAGTTTTCGTGGTTTGTGTAAATGTTGGTGAACATATAATAATTTTTGTGCATGGGACAGTAGTTTAATAACAAACACGATGGCGGACCTAACAAAACCGCCTTTAAGTGATATTAAACATCCAGAAGAAGTGGTTAGGATGGCTATGAATGATAGTCTCAAATTTGCAGTGTTAATTGGACTTATCGAGGTTGGACAGGTGTCAAATAGGGAGGTTGTAAACACCGTATTGCAACTGGTAAGTTTATGATAGAAATTAATTTCCGGTGCACGAAAACCCGATTATTGTTAAGACTGGGTTATTGTTTATAACCTGTCAAAAACATTACATCATGTTCTTTACAGTTTAAAAGGTGCGTCAAGGTGTAATAGAAATCAGTTTTCGTAGTGAAAAACGATATGCAGAGAGTGAATTATTTATATTTATTCCTACGATTCAGGTGGGCGTGCCAAAATATTGTTCCTTTTCAATAAATCCGACCATCCATACCTGTCCAACGTGTACACATTTACCTGTGTATCAATTTCGTAATAGCAAACCTGTATGAACGTTTATCTTTATCAGTATGTTGGTAATGCAGCTCAATTTAGTTTAATTTAAATCTTTTATTAAAATAAGTATAAATAAAATTTTGAAAGATAATTGAGTGGGATTATCATTTTTCGATTTCATTGAATTTTGTTTTAAAATGTTTACCTGTAAAGAAATTGTTTATTTTCAAATGTATGAGTGCTTTTGTTTTCGGCGGGATCAGATGTTATTGTTTAATTTTTGTTAATATTGTGCAATAAAACTATTTCTGTTGTTATTTTTAAATGGATTTATAAATTCTTATTGGAAAATTATGTTATTTTTTGAATTATGTCTACAGTTCTTTTTCTCGATTGATTAACGTGGATACTGTAAACAATGTAAATTTTCCGTTATGTAAAAGGTTTGTGTTTACTAAATAAAATAGATACGTAAACCTTAATCATCCTTTTTTCTGTATTTTTCCCTATCCTCATTTTGAATATCTATTAGATTTCACTTTTTAGTGTTTACCTCTGCTATAAAGATGAAGTAATTCAGTAATTGTTTGAATTTGTCACTAAACGTGGAAAGTTTTGGATAATGTCATGGTTTCAGTTTTTACGTTATTATATAATTCAAATAGAGAAATATTTAAGTATGTAGGTATAGTAAAATTATTTAAACCGAAGTTTTTCTGAGGATGAATAAAATTATGAACTTTTACTCGCATGGTGAGTGCAGCTGCAACTGCTTCCTCAACTGTATTGTTTACTGAGAAGGGTTGTTTCGTTTTAAACACATTTTGTTTTATCAACTGTTTTAAACATTTGCTTAGGTTTAAAACAGTTTAAAACATGACTAAAACACTTAAATTACACAAGCGTTTCTTTTTCATTTTCTTTAAATATAATGAATAAAAATAGGAAAAATTCTCAAATACATTATAATTGTACAAACTTTTTAACATACATATTATTTATTTATTTATTAATAATAGGAATTAGGAACATAACTAAAATTGGAAAACTTAAAACATTTTGCATACAACCTACAAGCTTGAACAAATTTCTGCCACTGCTTCAGTCTCATAGTCATCAATCTGATCAGTCACGCTATCACTGATGGAATTAAGCTCTTTAAAGATTGAAACCAACTTAGCCGTTTTGACATTGCCTAGCCGATTACGTAGTTTTGAATGGACTAAACCGTATGATGAGAAGAGTCTTTCTATGTTGGCTGACGATGCAATAGCTGTATGAAGCTGTAGAGCAAGTTCCAATGCTGTCTTATTTATATTTGTAATAGAACGCCACCATGCTAATGTTTTTACATTCTCAATTAGATGTTTAGAAAACGTATATGGTTTAAAGGATGCACACTTTGCCTGGTAATTGATAATAATCGGCAATGCCTCTGGATGATAGGTTTCTACATATTCCATGCCAGTTTCAATTTGCTCTTGACTAAGTTTATTTCCTCTAAAGCGATGATCAAGCAAATTTGTCAAAAAATGAGCTGGGGTCAAAGCCATTTCCATACGCTCCTTGACTTTATTCGTATCACTTACCGAAAATTCTGCATTTGCTTGTTCAGTTTCGAATGCTTCCAAAAGTTCTACCCAAATCTCTGTAGCCTCTCCTGTAGTGCAAGCGTTTCTTTGTCCTAAGCAACTACGATATACCTTAATTTTTTTTTAATAGTCTTGGGCATTTGTCTTTGAATTGGTATCGTTTACAAGCTTTATTATATCTTTATCAATACTTATTCTGTTGTTTGAACAACCGTCAAATAATATTGGCCAGGATTTCAAGTAACTTTCCAAGCAGTCCTATAAAGTATTCCAACGAACATCCTGAGGCAATACAAGACTAGAACTACCAGCTTCTCGGAATTTTGTGCTAGCAAAATGTACATTTCTGATATATTTACAATTTTTTTTTGATATTACTCTTTATTGCTGGCACTTTTATATCATGGGCAAGTAAGTTCAATATATAGACTGAACAACCAAGTTATATCTTTCCTGTCTAATTCCTCAAACAGATCTCTTCTCATTTTGGTCACATTTGTAGCGTTGTCTGTGACTATACTATAGAGCATTCCAACCTTAGTATTCAGTATTGTCTCTTAGGGGATATATACATCTTTTACTATCTTAAGCGATTTGTAATAAATTGTCTTCTTTTATTTCAACGCAATGGTGCCAGATCAATTAATATGTTTGCAGTTGGCAGTGCTGGTGTAACTCTAGAACATAGTACAAATATAACTTTGACAAATGTCAAAATCGTTTCGAAAACCGATGTGACAGAATTGTCATCTAATTTCGTTTCACGCGAGGTACCCATTCTCGGATGACTTGTAAAATGGTCGCCTCTATCATTATCTGGGGGAATGAACTTAGGGGGAGATAAAACTGTCCTCGATTTTGCCATTTAGCAGCACAAAAACTTGTTCATTAAATTCGCAAATTATAAACTAAATTTCATCACAATCAATACGTAACTAACCTCACTTCAAACATCGTACTCACTTGACAGCTTCCGCTTTTATAAAATTCTAACCAAGAGGTATTTCAAATATCTTGTCATTCATTAATGGCTGCCAACCTAAATTAGTCGTGGCACCAATGTCCTCGGTTTCCATAAGGCACGTACTAAATACTAAGGTTGGAATGCTCTATAGTTACCTTACAATTATATTCTTCACATTTCTTAATTGAAATTTTAAGTAGCTGTAATAAATACTCGGAAGTGTGACTATTCCCACTTGTATCAATGAACTCTATCAGATGCACCCGTTCGCTTTCTATATCTGTTACACATTATTTGTATTATTATCTGGGTAAGCATCCGTTGAATACTTTTGGGTCTAGCGTTAAATCTTCATCTGATTCGGAATCGTAGATAGTTGACATTGGTAGCCGAGAATTTTCAGATGGAACACATTTTTGAATATGTTTCTTCATACGCAGCACTAGTCCCAGCCATAATTACTTTACATTTTTTACATTTAGCAATCACTGATTTTTTGTTATTATCCTTATCTTTAACAACATCAAAATATGACCAAATGGCATCTTTCTTCCTTCCGGTAGACGACATTTTCCAAAAAAAGAACACCACAAACTAACTTACTTAAATAACTAACAGTAGAGTAGACGTTATTGCAATAGCCAACTTGCTGATCGCGACAGTTTCGTACAGAGTCGGACTTCAAATAAGGTATCTATCCATTATTTAGTAGATCAAACATTTTAAATTAATATTGTTTGAAGAATTAGAATTTAAACAATGTTGAACAACATGTTGAAAATAAAAAAAAAACGTTTAAAACAAAAAAGCGTGTTTTCTACGAGACTTTGGAGTGCTGCATCCGGGAAGCAGGTTTTTGCAAAGTTTTCGTCTGCTTTCTTCATAGAAAATCTGCTCTCAAATCATCAACAACCACTGATATTATTTTTCTTAATAGTTTTCGCCTTAAAAGCGCTGAATCTGTCTTCAGACAGTTTGACCCTCTTTTCATTACTACTTAGTATAATAGTAATGTTAGTATTTCTCGATTGTGTTCTTTTTTTCCGCTCTCCAGCCACTTTTAGCTTAGATGTCCTAACCATTTTTCTGTTAGTTTGGATTTAATAAAAAATTCTAATTTTGTTAGCTGCCGTGTTTATAGCCTTCGAATACAAAGACCGATCAGTCTCTCCAAAAGATGTAGCCAAAATCTCGTTGTGAGTGCTGAATCTGGTTCTGATAGAGGTGCTTTTATTTTGATTTCAAATCTCAAACTAGTTATTGGTACAGGTCGGTGTAGTAGAGCTTCCAAGCCTAAAAAAAGATATGATTGGTGACATTTAAGTTGCTCATCAAAGCAGTTCTGAGGAGAACAAACCGTAAAAACTTAGAATTTAGTTCCTTCCCTTTAAAGGACAGACATTGTTTTTCCCAATGAATGCATCAAGTCTGGTCTTTCTGCACATTGGCTCTTCCGCCTTTCTCCACTTTTGATTCATAAATTAGGATGTCTTTTAAAAAATAAATTGAGCCAACCGTTAGCTGGCTTTTTATCCAACCATCTAGTTTTCCTTATCTAGTCAATCCTTCGCCGTAGATAGCATACACTTTTAAAAATTCAGCTGAAGTGGTCTCGTATTTGTCTGAACCATCTTTATGTAAAGCTATTTAATTACTGATTTAGACGTAAGGGCGTAAATTTTTACGATTTTTAACGAGAGAGTTTTAGGAAAATGTTTCGTTAAATATTTGGCAAAAAATGTGGTTATATTTAAATAGATAATTTTCTAAGAAGTAAGGAATCTAAGGAATCTAAGGTATCGTCAGGTAATGACGATAGAGAGCTTTCTCGTGAAGACTTTTTCTGGAATCACCTTTTTTTGGGTTCTGTGACCACAATGCAGAGGACAATTTGGATTCCTTTTATTTTGATTTCAAATCTCAAACTGGTCAATGTACAGGTCAGTATAGTAGACCTCCCAAGCCTAAAGAAAGATGATTGGTGACATCAACGTGCTCATCAAAGCAGAGGGCATCTTGTGTTCCTGATTGGAAAGCGATTTTGAAATGAGTCCGAAATGTCAGGACAAATATCAGGTCTGTAATTGAGGAAAATTTTGCACTGTGATCTTACACCCTTACATAATTGTGATTGCTCAAAAATGTGAGAGCAATACCACTGAGTCGCAGAAAACATACGACTAATAAATAATAAAGAAAAATAAAATAAATACAGGAATAATTAGCACATATTTGTGAAGAACCACAAAATAAATTGTAAAAAAAATACGCTGATCACCAACCGCAAATCTATCCGAGTAGGTAATCGTAATGGGAAACGCACAGCGGCGCGCATCAAAACAATTGAAAATCTCCAAGTTTCAACCATCCGACGAAAGCTGCTGTTGCTGCACCGGATTTATTTGGTTTTATTTCCTGGACTCCCTTTTGTATTCGAAATCGATTTTTCTCGCCACTCCTATTTGTTGGGTTGGTCTATTAACCTAACAAACACGGTCAATTTGAACGTGTAAATTCAGCGATATACGAGGTCTCAGCCAGGCAGGTGCACGCCTTAATTCGTCACGTGTGCAATTATAGTTTCTAACTCATTGACTGGCGTAGCGAGAACTTCGCCAATTAATCTGCGGAGTTGAAGGGTGCGCGAAAAATTTGCGGCGGAATCCACGTGAAATTCGTGGGTAGGTGATTTTTAAGGTCTCTAAAAACAAATGAATGCAGAGGTTATAAAAATACAACAAAACAGCTTTTTTTTGTTAAAAAAACCGAAGTATGACATTTTTGGCAACTGGATTCAATATTATTGGAGTCCGCTCCTTCGTTTTCAATGGTTGAAATCTGAGTTCCGAATTTAAGGGTGGTCATACGAGCGTGAATGATGAATCCCTTAGTGGTCGTCCAAAAACGACAACTCACATCGGGGCAAAAACTGAATCGTTTGAGACTTTTCGCCATCTTTTGGCACAGTTTTGCCGCAACCTAAAAAACTTTTTATGTCATTCCATAACCGTCGATGATATCTGGGTCCACCATTATGGTCACGACACCAGAGAGGTCTCCCAAGAATGGACACACAAAGATTATCCTCCACCAAAGAAAGCAAAATCAGTTTTGTCACCAGGAAAGGTTATGGCAACTGTATTTTGGGATTCTCTTAGAATTGTGTTGGTCGACTAGTTAGGAAAGGAGAAATCAATAAATGGCGACTATTATGCCAATTTGCTGCAACAATTGGCCTCATTTGGTAAAGAAGAATGCGCTTTTCCAATAGGATAATGCACCTGTCCACAAACCTGCGAGATTGTAATGGCCAAAATTCAAGAATTGCGGTTAGAATTAGTGCCTCATTCTTTGTTAGACCAAGTAGAACTATCCTCGTATATAAAGGAATGTACATACCTCTATAACAAGCTTTTCCGATTCCTTCCAATAACCGAGTTATTGTCTTCCTCAGATGAAATTACTTCTAGGATTATTCCGCAAGTCATTCCGTGCTGTATCAATATCGGGAATCTTACACTTATGCATTCGTCACCTTGGATTGTGAATCGGTTTACATACTTCATCAGATTTTCAAATTCTGACAAACGTTCATTCTCTTTTAACTAATTCCTTGCTACTTTGCTTTTATCGTTGCTATTGCATATCGTTTACGTCCTTTTTTGACCAAATTTTTAACATTATGCAGTTGCTACCAAAAACTAATACGTCGGCGCACGTATTGATTTCCAAACAGATTGCAAGGAAATGTTGTGTAGATATTTGAAGAAGGTTATGCAAAAGTATGAAGCATTTAGATGGAGGAAATCAGTGCAAAGTCTATTTCTGATTGTGGATAAACCTGATTTGGAATCCAACCCTTCTTGGAGTTCTCCATCTGGGAAGAAGTTTCTTGGAAAGTTTTCATCTCCTTTTTTCGTATAAAATCTCTACTCTGGAATCATCAGTTTTAGAGGAACCACTGATACTATTTTTCTGAATAGTTCTCGCCCTAAAAGGGTTGAATTTGTCTTCTGACAGTTTGATTCTTTCCATTACTACTTAGTAGTAATGTTAGTACTTGTCTCGATAGCGTTCTTTTTTTTTTCGCTCTCCAGTCACTTTTAGCTTAGATGTCCTAACCATTTCTGTTAGTTTGGATTTAATAAAAAATTCTAATTTTGTTAGCTGCCGTGCTCCGCAAGAGATGTAGTCAAAATCTCGTTGTGAGTGCTGAATCTGGTTCTGATAGAGGTGCTTTTATTTTGATTTCAAATCTCAAACTAGTTAGTGTATAGGTCGGTGCAGTAGAGCTCCTAAGCCTAAAAAAAAAGATATGATTGGTGACATCAAAGTGCTCATCAAAGCAGTTCTGAGGGGAACAAACCCTAAAAAAAATTAGAATTTAGTTCCTTCCCTTTAAAGGACAGACATTGTTTTGCCCAATGAATGTATCAAGTCTGTTAAATTTGGCGGCAGTTTGTTTAACGAATGAGGGTTTTCGGGTGTTGACCGTACCATGGTTTGTAATAAATATAGAGTACAAAAAATTCACAAGATATACATTTAATAAAACTCTACTTTTCACCACTTATTTGAGTGGGTTCTTCAGGAGCAAAGAGTAGCTTTGGGAGTACCAGAAGGTCAGACGTGTAAACGACGCCAGAGGTGAAAACCTTCTGGTGGGCGAGGGATATCAGAAGGTCACGGTAACTCGACGTGTCAACCACGCTAGAGGCAAAACCTGACTATGTAATTCGATGTATATCATAAAGGTCTGATCCTTCTGCACATTGGCTCTTCCGCCTTTCTCCACTTTTCATTCATAAATTAGGATGTCTTTTAAAAAATGAATGGAGCCAATCGTTAGCTGGCTTTTTATCCAACCATCTAGTTTTCCTTAGCTAGTCAATCCTTCGCCGTGAATAGCATACACTTTTAAAAATTTAGCTGAAGTGGTCTCGTATTTGTCTGAAACATCTGTATGTAAAGCTATTTAATTACTGATTTAGAAGTAAGGGCGTAAATTTTTACGATCTTTAACGAGAGAGTTTTAGGAATTGTTGAAAAATGTTTCGTTAAATATTTGGCAAACAAATGTGGTTATATTTAAATAGATAATTTTCCAAGAAGTATGAAATCTAAGGTATCGTCGGCTGATGATCATGGAGAGCTTTGTCGTGAAGACTATTTTGACCTTTTTTGGATTCTATGCCGAGGGCATTTTGTGTTCCTTTTATTTTGATTTTAAATCTCAAACTGGTCAATGTACAGGTCAGTATAACAGAGCTCCCAGGCCTAAAAAAAGATATCATTGGTGAAATCAACGTGCTGATCAAAGCAATTCTGAGGAGAACAAACAGATTGGTATTTTTCAAGTATTATCTTGGAATCTGCTTTTGACAACGTTTTTTGCGCTATTAATTCTCTTGTTAATACAAGCAAACACCTACGAGGCGCTATCCAAAATTTTCGGGACTGGGGCTGCCATCTGGAAAGTAGGAGTAGTTTATCTTTGCACCGCTAGGTGGCGAGAGTTGCATATCTGATGAGTCAGTGTGCAGAGTGGCATTCAGCTGGGAGGACGTGTTGCGTGTTCACAATGATTTCCGTAATACTTTGTGTTTGGTGTGTGGCGAGTTTACGATGGATCCACGGAGAGAACAGCGCGTGTGTATCAAATTCTGTGCAAATCTCGGTAAAAGTGCCACGGAGACCTTTTCAATGATTCAATAAGTGTTTGGGGGACCAAGCATGAGCCGTACGCGTGTGTTTGAGTGCCATGCTCGGTTCAGGACCGGCCGTCAAAACGTCGCAGATGATGCTCACACTGGAAAGCCCGTTTGTCGCACAACGCCAGACATTGTTGCCAAACTTCATCAATTGGTTCGTGCGGATCGATGTCGAACCATTTAAGACCTTGTGGGTGAAGTGTATTCAAGTGTGCACGGACCTTCGTCAGACTGCATCTGATGATCCAACCTTCTTGGCACCGGTTATCACCGGTGACGAGAGCTGGATTTACTGTTATGATCCAGAGACAAAGCAACAATCGTCTCAGTGGAAGAGCCCAGGCTCTCCAAGATACTTAAAAGCGAGAAAGGTGAAGAGCGAATTGTACACAATGCATTCGTCCCACCCAACAAAACAGTGAATTCCACATACTACTGTGCGCCGGCTCCGTGAAAACGTGCGGCGACGACGGCCCGAACTTTGGCGTCAAGGGAACTGGTTGCTGCATCGCGACAACGTGCCCTGTCACACGTCCTTGTTGGCAAAAAACTACATGGCGGTTGTACCCCACCCACCGTACCGACTTGGCGCTATTCCCAAAACTGAAACTCAAGTTTAAAAGCCGTCAGCACTCTAGAGAGGATTCAAGAAGCATCCCTGGCGGTGATAAACACCCTCAAAGAAGAGGACTTTCAGAAAACGTTTGACCAGTGGCAGAAGCGCGGGGACCGGTGTGTACGTGCGGATGGGAAGTACTTCGAGGGTGATGGCGACCATTTGTCCAACGATAAGGTTTTCAACAGATGGCAGCACCAGTCCCGACAATTTTGGATAGCACCTCGTATAGTACCGCAACATGTGCCACATATTTCAAAGACAAAATCAATCCATTTTGTTAAAATATTCGCGGAAGCTTTCATCTTGCAAATATAAACAGCGGATTTTATTGTGGTTTCCTGTTCCTCTATACAAACCAAGTCCCACGGGTGAATGCTTTCGTCTCGTGTGTATTCTCCTAGTGTCGTATAATACACAATGTATGTACCTAAATGCAGGTCAAGTTATAAATAAAGGATTCGGTGTAGCATTGTAGGCACACGCCGCCCGGTACGAAGCACTGGGCAATAAAGAATTCGCCTTTTGAGATCAATACGTTGTTTGATGGTTAAACATTCTTCTTTTCCAGATTAGGAATCCTTTTTGCGAATTAATCTCTCTGTGTAGCTCGCTCCGCTGAATTCGGGGTGTATAATTCATTTAAGGAATGATTAAAATACTTTCCAAATTAAAGGAATTCATTCGTTTTTCATTTGCTGACGTAAAGCTATGATTTATAATTTTTATAATGTCCCCCCTGGAACCCCCAACCGTTCCAAATTTGGGAAGTCTCGGCGTTTAGAATTTCGTTATCATTTCGGGTAAACGCTTTAATCACTTTTGCCAAAAGCATGGGAGTGTTGAGATTTGCGTCCGGTATCTATCAGAAATTATATAATTAGTTTGGTAGTCGAGACTGCGAAAGGGGAGAGACGCCTTAAACTCAAAACTGGGGGGCTGTGCAGGATTCTAATTTAGTTCGCGCTGCGTGAAATCTTTTTAAACGTATATAAAGTACAATAACGAGTTTCGCCTCAAATTGCCAATTATTCATGAAACTTGGGTGTACTCCGTTTAATCGGTTCCACTGGTTCCGAGTTATGAAATCCCTTTTAAGTTCCATATTTTGTGGCTTCGAATAATGCAAATCAAGTTTGTTAAGGTACCTGTTTAGTTTTATTTGGAGAAAGGATCTCCGAAATGGTTTTGAATTTTCTACTTTTTTGACAAAGAATTTGCTAATCTAAGTATGTCGTACGAATAATTTTCTGCGAATATTTCTCATCAGAGAAAAGGTATATTTAGTACGAAGGATCATATAATTCATTATGTGTGCTTAGGGTAGTGTTATAGCTGGTTTAGACCTACCTATGTTACGCCCAGTTCGAATTTATGTCCGCTTTTCCTGTAACTTCTGTTTTGTCAACACAAATGTTTACGACTGCATATAAATTACACCTCCCTTGTTCAAGTTGGCGTCAGTGGCGTTGTTTCTTCGTTTTTTATCGTTTGCGGGGTATTCAAAATAAATATTCCTTTTTGGCAAACAACAACAATGTTCAGTTTATTTAAATAGGATATCCTGTTCTAAATAATATATATAAACAGATTCATCTTGTCTGTACGGAATTGGCAATTCACTCAATGCAGCAACTGGTACCAACTTGCTAAATTAATATTCTCATTAAACGTTATATTGATAATGAACCACTATAAATGATTGAAATTTTCGACTTAAGGTGGTAACACTTCTGTAATTTTATGGTAGCACACCTGATTTTTAAATTTAAGTTTATCAAACAACTGTCAAACTGACAGCCAAGCTAATAAGACGACATAACCTACAAAGCTATATCTGCAACGCTTAATCAGGCTAGCCAATTTTTTAGTGTTGACAAAGTAAATATTTGTACCAATCATTCATAGTTGCATGTTATTTAATGCTATAGACTTAAGCATACGGTCTTTTCACCAATCTGTGGTACACTACCTTAAAGTAAGAAACTGCAAAGAAAACGGAAAAATATTCAAACGATAGCAATATGGTAGATGAGTATGACAGCAGCATTAAAACAATCCCTATCTCTGTTTGCAAATATCTTGATTTCAGTTCTCCTTTGCATGTGCACCGCTCATAACCTTATCAAAATTAATGAGGTAATCAAAATGATGAAAATAAGACGAATGAAAGGTTTTGACAGTAATCGGATTAGAAAAACTAATAAAACCAAATATTGGTATATTTTTACAGAGCGATCAAAAGTTGTTTCAGTTGGTACGCCTGAAAAATTTGATATCAGAATGATGAAACGTCAGGCTACTTGTTGATTAGAAAGTGTAAACCACTATTTTAGGATCGTAATACAACGCGATCTACTCAAAACGCCCTTTAGTGACAAGGCTACCCTTTCGCTTTTTGCTATTGTTTATATACCGCCATTTGTGTTATTTCTGCGTTTATATTTTGCCCAAAATATTTCAACCTAACCTATAACGTCAAAATGACAGTAGCGTATAAGGCGAGGAATCGTTTCACCATTTCTTCAGTATTGACAACCCAAATTTTTCGATCACCTGAGATCGTCTTGAAGTGATCGCATTGTACTAACACGCACTATCAGTTAGATTCACATTGACAATAATGACAGGTAGAACAAATAAAATATCTTAAATTATTCCTAAATATCCAAGCACGAGAGTGTCATTAAAAAATCTAGACCACCATAAAAGTGTTCTAAACTTGAAAAGCGTAAAATATTTTCTTCAGAATTCAGAACTACCAGCACAATCTACCAACTTCGGAGATTTGTATGGAATTATTTGGGGTGCATTCAGGAATCTGTTAACTTAAGTTAAAGTCGTTGAATTACTGGATCAGTGTGGTTTAGTAACTATTCTAGGGAAAAGCAGTTGAAAAAATTTTGAAGTTCATATTTAGTTTGGCAACCATGAATTACTTGGAGTGGTGGTCGAAGGATGGGCTGATGGGGAGGAGGAGTGGTGGAAGGGAGGGTTGGTGGAAGGGAGGGGTGGTAGAAGGGAGAGTTCGATCAACCTAGGTTGGTCATATCGTGGTCAATTATCCTTAAAGGTCAGCAAAAATTCCATAGAATTTATAATCATATACAACACTGATTGGAGGAGTATACAGGGTGATTAATTTTCGTATGCTTTCGAGAATCTAGAAAACCTCCGAACTGAGATAGAAGGCACAGTTTTAGAGCATCTGTCTCCCTAAAAATGTCCCAGATATGTCTGAAACTTTTTTTTTCACGATTTCTTCCTGAATTTTGAATATGTTTCAACTAATGATACCACTAGCAAAGCCTAATGTTCACTTTGTTTCAAAACGGCCTTTTTATACCATAAAACTAAACTAGCGTTAGTTTCAACGAACAGTTGGCATATAGCGGTTAATTTCTTTCATTGAGCAGGGAATTTTACGAAAATCTTCATAATTAGGTTCTGAAATACATTGTTTTAGAATTTGTTCTTAACTTCTAAGTGGAAAATGTCTAGAATTAGAAGATCTTACTATTTTCAAACTACAATCCTTGACAAAAAACAGTTTAGCCCTACAGCTTGCTTTTTCTTGGTGCTACCAAAAAATTGTTTGGCCTGTTTTTCGAATGTGACATATGTAACTTTGTTATTACAAAACGTCACGCCAGCCCTTTCAAGAGTATTTTGAAAAATGAATACCATTTTCTACCATTATAAATATTATCAAATTCCTCTTTAGCCAGATTTGAAATGCACTGCATTTTAATGATAATAAAACACTAAAATATTAAAATTACTTTCATAAATACGTTTACACGAGCGCCGTAACACAGTTATAACCTTTAAATAAAATTACTTCCCTCATATTTCCGTTTGTTTATCAAACTAAATCGGTAGTAAGCGAACGGACCACGGAAGAAGTCGTTCGAGCTGGGTCGAGGCCGCACCGATGACCCGTGAGGTTTTCAGGTCGCCTGACGATTGAATCCGATTACGCTGCATGTGCTGAAGTCTATTGCCGGAGTTAAGCGCATTTTAATAAGGGTAGATATTACGCTCTAGTAATATAGTTTACCTGAGCAATGCGATGGTGTGAAGCCGTTGAATATGCATACTATACCTATTTTAGAACAGATTTATATTCTCGTCTATCCAGTGTTAGTGTGCAGGTTAAATGAATTCTTAGTAATTAATACGTTTTGTTCCATAATCTCTATGAAAAAAAAAAAAAAAATAGATACAGTGAAAGCTCTCATAAGCGGACATCGACGGTTCCAAGTTTACTTTTCTTGTAGAAATTAATGCTGAAAATGTAACTCAAGTTGTTCAAACACAATAAAATCCTCTTTTGCAATTTTTTTAAAATCTTCCTCTTCTTCATCAGTCTTTGTGCAACTGCTTTTTCTTCAATTACATTTTTGACTGTATTTTCATCAAATTGCTCCTCAGTTGAGAGTCTTTGATCCAAATTAAGGAAGTTGAAGAATATTCTTAGATGGATTAATTTCATTAAAATTTCTCCCAAACTCTGCTACTGTTGCCAGAGACAGATCACCTTCTGCATCAATTGCATGTTCACTCCTTGAACTTCAGATTTCTTAAAACCTGCTTTGGCAAAGCAGTTTTGAATGGTGTCGGAAGTTACTTTATCACAAGCCTTTTTAATGAAATAAAGAACCTCCAAAATGTATGTGTAATTGAGTTTGAAAGTTCCGAGGAGGAGGCAACACAGACATGGTGTTAGGAGGAAGAATTTTTTTTTAAATATTTTTTAAGTTTAGCTCTTCTGGATGTGACCCAGCATTGCCTGACTAAGAAAAGTAACATTTTTCGTTTTTGAAATCCCATTCGCTTATCCAAATCCAGAAGCCAATTTGTCATTATGATTCGTGTCATCCAGGCTTTTTTGTTGGAAGTCCACGTAACGGGCAAATTATTAAGTGGAACATTTTTCAGAGCCCGTGGTCGAGCGGCTTTTCCGATTACCAAAAGCTTTTCATGTCTCCCACCATGCTGGTGCAAAACAATATGGTCAACCTTTCTTTCGACATTTTACCTCCTACACATTTTTCAGAATTTAATACAAACCACTTTCATTAGCGTTATAGATTTCCTCTGGTTTGTATCCCAAAATCATCTTTGGTAACATTTTTAAAAACTGGTTCATACTTATTTGACGAACATCCACTGATTCTTCGGTAATACACTTGAAGTTAATAAATAATATGGCCCTAACGTTATTAATTGATAAGATCAGCATAAATGGAACTTAGGGTTTGGACATCTTGCCTAAAATTAACTGAAGCAACAGTCTTCTGTATAAAACACATTTCTAAGAAATTACTTTTTAATCTATTACGTTCAAAATCCAAGACCAAGTTACTAAAAAAAGATTTATCTTAACGCTGGTGTTTGGTATTGACAGTTAGCTAGTTATGAGTGTTTATTTTTCCGTACAAAACGGATTCAGATCGAACGCTGCAATTATTTACGGCCATCCCTTGAATTATAAATTACGACGCAGTGGACGGAATCGATATATGTATACGTTTATACGACTGTATTCTAACGGAATTGAGCAGTAGTCATCTATGTTGGCGGCTATAGCTGGTATGGAAGATAGGTACACACACGGAAAGTAAAGATTGGGCTTTTTCAATACGTTGTTATATGGAAACTGTCAACTCTTTACTTTCCATATACCACCTTGATTAAAAAGTTCCCGGAATTCACTTTCAAAATTAAAAATACAAATTTATTTTTCAAAATTGGTGTTGTTTTCATCGAAGAAGACATTTAATCAAATTTAGTAATGGAGGATCTTGACCAGAATTCATTAAATAAACGAAATTGTCATGTTGAATTTTACAAGCGGTATGTACAGGGTGTCCGATTTTGGGCCACAAACAAGTTAAGAATTTGATATTTTTATATTGCTCTATTTGTAACTGTAATAGCTAACAATAGCATGTATAAACAATTCGTAAACTACAAAGACAAGGGTTTAAATGACGTTTTGGAAATGACATTTGAGTTTGAACATTCGCTTGTTTGCTTAGTACCTCGGCAATGGCCTACTGCTCACAAACGTACTTGTGTTGAATTTTTAAAAATATCAAATTCTCATCTTGTTTGTGTAAATAAATATACGCAACTATATATTTTTGACATCCCCAAATTATATTTAATCGAAATAAGAAATAATATACAGGGTGTTCCATTTAAATAATCATAAGTATGGTCCATAACTTAAAAATTATTACGCTTAGAAAATTTATTTTTACTTTTTCACTAACTTCCATAGCAACTGAGATACGAGAGATGTTTGTGAAAATTTTCAATGCCACTCTATATCTCAAATACTAAGGGGGCTAGCAAAATTCTGTTGGTGGCATCTTTCGTTTCACAAAAAAATAGGACTATATCATGAAAACTGCAACTCTCTATCGTTATTAATAACTGAGATACCCTGGCAAAGTGCCCAAAATGGGACAGCCTGTACATATGTAGATGATTGCATATGTTGGATACTGTTAGGTAAAATTGTTAAACACACATTTAATTCCTATCATGATAGATTAAAATATACGGTTGAAGAAGAAAATCAAAATCTATAAATTTTTTAAATGTTAAAATAATATACATAATATCACGAACATAAAATCAAATTGGAACATAAAAAACACGAATTAAATGTCAATTTCATTTCATCGAAGAAGTTGTAACAATCTTTAATCGAATTGTAGTGTTTTAATTGACCTAGAAGTAGAAACAAATACCAGGAAAATAAGTATATAAACGTGCATAAGAATACATGTACAGTGGAAATTGTTTATAGTAGACACTCAACGGACCGGGCTGTTGTGTCAACTATAAACGATTTCTACTATATGCAATACTTCGTATACAGTAGACAGTCTACTGTAGGCGATAAAAATCCGTATATAGTTGGCAGTCTACTTTAAAGAAATAAATACATGTACTCTAATTCAGAATTATTTTTATTTTATTAAAAGAGATATGTAAATACATGCCTCTATGTTAGATACATAATGAGTATATGTAACAAAAAAACGTGAACATCAATTAGTGACGTAGTGAGTGATTAGAGTTTGCTTCTTTTTCCCAATAACTTCTTTGAAGAACTGATGTTCAATGTTCATATACATTTCGTCAAAATTGCTGTTAATGAGCTTCCCTTTGGTTAGTTGATATGCACGAAGAATCTGACAAGTTGCGTATGCTTCTCCTGCAGTGGGAAGTTCACCAAACTTGCTTTCTTCCTGGGGGTCATCATTGTCGTTGTTATTATTTTCAGGTAAATGAACTCGTACGTTATCCACGACGTCTTCGTCAATCAAAGTTTCGCATACCACAACGTCATTGTCAATATTCAAGAACTCGTCAAGTGTACAAGGAGTGTTGAATTTTGCGACTGCTGTTTGAAGCTCTAAGTAAGTTCTATCTTCTTCAGCAGGTGCTAAGATCGCACTTTGGTGAACATTACTCCATGCTTTTGAAATCATCATGTTAGCTTCCAGAACATTAGCTTGTGTGTGATCACCGCTGTCCAATTTCTGAATGATTTTATACACCAGCTCTTTCCTGAAGGCCACTTTTAGGCTACGAAATAATTCCTTGATCCATTGGTTGGAGTACGGAGGTGGAATTAGAGGGTAGGAAAACCAGTTTAATATTTTTCAAGTTGTCGATGTGGGGGTGTGCTGGACAGTTATCTACAGTCAGTAATATGCGCCTTCTTTCCTTCCTGAGATGGGCATCCCATATTTTGAGTAATTGTTTAAAAATAAGTAACATCATCCATGCTTTTTTGTTGAAATAGAAGTCTACTGGAAAGTTTTGAACATTTTTAAAACAACGAGGGCTTTTCGATTTACCTATTACCAATAATCTTTTTTTATCTGTCCCCGTCATGTTCGCTACTACCAAGAGTGTGAGCCTCTCCTTAGACAATTTACCACCACTGCACTTCTCTCCTTTAAACTTGAACGTACGATCAGGAGGCATTTTAAAAAATAATCCCATTTCATCAGCGTTATAAATCTGCTCATCAGTGTAACCATCCCTGATCATAGGCCACACATTTGAAAGCCAGTTCGTAGTAACATCACGGTCGACAGCAGCTGACTCACTGGAAATTTTGCCAAGTGTGATGTTGTGACGTGAGCGAAATCGCTGTATCCAAGACAAACTACACTAGAAATTTTCCATTTTTAAAAGAACCGCCAGATCATTAGCTTTTTGTTGAAGCAATGGACCACTAACCGGCTAATTGTTTGCTCGTTGCTGAGTGAACCACAATAATAAAGCACTGTTCAACTCAGGATGATGGTGGGACCTAATTCTTTTCTTCGTCTCACATTTCTCAAATTGCTGACCAGCTTTGTGTTTTTCTTTCAGGATTTTATAAATTGCAGCACTGTATACGTTAAACTCACTTAACAAATTTTTGGCCTTCTCACCCGACTCGAAACGACAAATCACTGAGAATTTTTCCCCAATTGTTAGTTGCGTTCGCGACATCTTGGCTTAAACTAATATGGTGAATCATCAGCAAACAAACAGAGGGAACGTATATGTTTAGTCTACTCTACCCTACTTCTTAACTCCTAACGGACTGTGCTCGGGCGTCTACTGTATGCGATTTTTCTACTTTATACGATAGGTCTAGTTTATACGATTCTCTGTGTATTATACCCATAACACTCGAAGGGACCGAAGGTGTTGTCTACTGTAAACGATTTTCTACTTTATGTACTGTACTAATTATATATTCAATAAATAATTAAATGGCTGTGTGAACTTCCTCGTCTTAACCCGTCTTCCGTTTATAATGAGGAAGTCCTAGTTTGGCCGAAGGCCAAAGAAGCGTATGCAAAAATGATTTTCAATCTCGTCGAATAAGGGTAACCTGAGATCATGATTTGTAAAATATCAAATAGTAACATTGATTGGTTACCGTATTACATACAACGTAGCTCGTATTTTCTCTAATTCCTTTCATAACAAATTTAATTTTAATAATATGTACTAAAATTTTTTCCCGATTTATTCAAACAAATATTACATTTCTGACACGTTAGAAATAATCACCCCATCTAGTATATATTGGTTCGGAAATGTACGTCATGTGTCACTGTCAATTATAGAACTGCTGTAATAAATATCTTTTGAAAAATAGCGATGTGCGAGAAGACGTGTATTAATGATGTAAATTATGGAATCAATACATTCTTGGCAAGGTTGAGAACATTAGGGATTCCATCCAGACGTAGCGTTTATCTTTTGTGCGCTAAAAGTGCGTACGCGAACGAGATACAACCTAGAAGTCCGAGAAGTGCGGGAAAGTGCTATTTTAAGGAGAAAACCCTCTTGAATATCTGGTGGGAGACTTCCGTACCCCTGATCTGCTTTTCATCCATTCAAATGAATGTTTTATGTCGCATGTATCTGTGTATGTTGTTCGCCGTGTAGGTTTGGATATCTTCAAATCGGATAAGGGAGTGAAAATATCCAAACGAGTTTCATTTGAAATAGGCCATTCTATGTTCGAATTATATTATGTTCTCTGTTTTACCTATTTTATGTGTATTTCTAGTTTCTTTTTTTTAGTGCTTTCGTCATTCGTTTATGAGATTTGGTAATAACCACAGCTTCTAAGGGTTTTCAAAGTTTCTCTTCAAACTACTTAGATCAATTCCTTTATTTCACAACAAACATTTCGGTGATATCGTACGTAGCCTTTCCTAATCAAAAGTACAGAATCTTATTTGCTTTAGTGCGGCTAAAAGAATGCGCCACCATTTTGTGAAAAAGTTTGTCTGAATCTAGCCTTACACCTGACAACCACCGATGGTTGCCCGCAGGGCTTCGACCAATAGTTCCTTTTTATGTGTTTTTCTAGGGAAGATAGAAGTTGATGGAAAATAAATCGTAGCAAGCACATAAGAGATATTTAGTGCAGCTGTTTGACAATTGAAAGTTTATAACCGAAAACCCATTTAGCGAAACATTGCTAGTAGGTATTGATGTACTTGGCCCTGGGAAAACTCTGAGGACCGTGGCCACGGCCATTTCCAATAAATAAACTAGATCAAAGGAAGCCGTCAGCAGGTATTAATTGTAGGTATGTTGGCAACAGTTTACCTAGTTTTGACAACAGCTGGTTTAGACCTGGTTTTGGCAACAGCTTACCCAGTTTTAGAAACAGGTTCCCAGGTTAAGCTCTTACTATGGTAATTACACTTGTAATTAACACCTGCCGGCATTTTTTGGTCTAGTTTAATTCTTGGGCTAAACTTTCCTACGGGCTTCAGAATTTTCCCAGGCCCAAGTGCACCAATACCTACTCTGGCTTTTGAGTTTGAATCTTTTTCATTTTTTCGCCAACTTATAGACCTTAAAAATCACTACGAATACATTGTTTGTGATCATATTAAACTTAGTAATGAGTGTTGGATCCTTTATTCAAAACAATTTAAAAAATCCAGTTATTCATACTGTCTGTTAACTTCGTCAATGTTGAAGCAGGAATCTCATTCCGACATCTCGTTATCGTAGATTTCAGTTCTTTAATGTCTTTGTATTGGTGATTATTGGCATATATGTATCTCCCTAGCCGATATTTCCCAAAGATTTCCAATTGGGTTCAAGTCGGGCGAGCGAGCAAGCCATTCCATTAATTTGATTTCTTTTTGTTGAAACCACTCTTTGGATCGTCTGGTAGAATGGATAGCTGGGTTGTCTTGCTGAAATATGCAATATTGCAATGGCATTTGTTCACCAAAATCTATTAGAACCGTTTCTAGAAGTTCTATATAATACTCAGAATTCATTCGTGTTGAAATAAAACATAATATAGGAGTTTTATTGTTATGGGTAAGAGCCGCCCAAACCAATGTACTACCGCCACCAAAATTTCTACTCATGGCAACTTCAGTGTTCTTATGCATATCGTGGCAATAGTATTTAAAGCCATCAGGCCCGTCCAGATTGAATTTCTTTTCGTTGGAAAATATGATGTTCTTGCATGCATTATCCCAACTCATATAAAAAATTCCTGCAAATGTCAGCCTTGCTTGTTTGTGAGTCTTCTACAAGGACGGTTTTGAGACCTTTTTCTGCCATCGAAAGCGTTAACTACCGGATAAAATTTGTTGTACACGTCTCTTAGTTACTGGCAAATTTAAGTCACATTTGATTTATTGTGCGGTTCCATACAGAAGGGGCTAACCGAAATATCGATGAATGCTGTCTTCGCGTCAGTTTTTGATTAGTTCCTTTAGGTTGATATTTGCCGTAGGAATTACCTAAACTTATAAAATTATTGATGAGGTGATGGGATCGCCCCAATTTCTTGGCTATTGCTCGGTTTGAACAGCGCATCTCTTTATACGATATCGGGTAAGTTTTCGGATAAATTCCTCGTCAACCACATACACTTCTTTACAACCAATTCTCTTGATAATTAAATTGTCGGTAAGAAACATTTCTTTGAATTCTCCTTCAGCCATTATAAATTTTTTAATTTCATAAAAATGGCCCCACGCTGGGCGCCAATTTATAGTGGACGAGGCTTGAAAAAACCCCAAATAACTATCCCACTTTGTTATTGTAAAATAATAATACTACAGTAAATAAATGAGCATGTAAGTCTCTTATACCATCTTGGGTCAAACCACCAGATTCGATACCAGGAATAAAGAGGAAAATACAATATAAAAGAATACCTTATATAAAATTTACACAGTTAATCGCATATACAAATTAAATATAACAAAATTCTTGATGTAACTATATAATACAACTGTGATTGGCATGAGAAAATAAATAAAATAAATGAAATATACATATTTCATTATAAATAGTTGAACTATGTACAATAATATATTTAGTAATGAATAAACTTTTTAAAGTGTTCAGAAGCGGTTTTGCACTGGTAGGTAATTCCTAACTTCATACAGTGTTTGTCTAGCACTGTGGAACTATACAAATTTCGCTATTATACGTTTATATTACAGGTAATTCCCCCACTTATCTAAGTGTGATATTTACAAAATAGTATTTCTGCCGTTTACGTTAAAAAATTAAATTTTAGGTAATTGCCAACTATTACAGTTGCTAAATATTTATAGAGGAACTACAAAATGATATCTGGAACTATCGAAATTTCGCTGAGTGTATCAACCCTGAAAATTACCAAAATTCAATTTCGGAAAATAGTTTTTGATATTGCATCAAATACCAAAGTTGATGAATTCATCTTCACGTATCGAAATGCATGAAAAGTTTTTCCATTTTCCACACCGCGATCAGCAATATTGACAGCTGTCTTGCCGATTCTCCCCTATTCGGATACACGAACTAGGTGGATGTTTTTTCCTGTTGCTGATGCTTCATATTGTGCATCACCTTGACACGATCAGCGAACGACGGGTGGTCGATCCCGTGAGTTTTATTAAATGCAGAAAACGGAGGTTCGTCCGTTCAACGTGTGTCGACAACCTTGTTATACGTCGGCTTGTCGGTTGCTTGTTTGTTTTCCTTTGACGCTGGATCGAACTGTCGGACCGGTCCCTCACGTAATGAACGTTATTTACATAAGGTCATGTAAAATAGGTCTTTTCGTGAACGCACAGGGTTGTGCTCTCGTTTCCGCGCTACGCCGTTAGGGCGCGCTGTACGCGGATATAATAAATTCTCCGTCTGGATATCTCGTTACTTGCGATGTGCCGCCGGGACTGTTTTCCTCCCCATCTCAACTGTTTAATTAAAATCTGGCAGGTGGAAGACCTTGTTTTTTTTAATGGCACGCTAAAGAAGAGGATCGCGTCTTAATATCGTGATTCAATTATTTCGCAACGCCTTGGAATCCTTGAAGCATCCATTTTTCATAACGGAAAAAAGCTGGCAACAACAATATCAGCGGGGCATATTATATAGACGCGCGGAAAATGTATGGTCGTCAAGCGGGGGTAAATCGCTGATCCAGCTGTTAGTATATTGCCGGGGGTTATTTATTTTATAGGGCAAATATAATATCCCATATTAAGCCATTTACGAGGAATGTTTATTGCCAACGCAAAATATAAGATTCGACTATACGGATTTTTATTGGCTGATGGATGGATTTTCGTAGAATTTTTCATCTTACATTTCGGAATGACATAAATTTGACATTGACACATTGAATTTAATATTTATTTATTTAATTTATTTATTTATTTATATGTATAAAAACAGAATATGTACAGAAAAAGAAAACAGAAATTTTGTTTCAATTAAACAAAAAAAAAAGAAAGTAAGTTCATCCCTCCTCTTCACCTTGGGAACTTCAGTCTCAGGCTAATGGTATGGAGGGCCTCTTGTTTGCTTTTATGTTGTCGATTCCGGTTATGGTAATTGTTATTTTATATTTATTGGATTGTTTTTTTTTCTTAGTAGTAGGGGAGACTAGGGTAATGATAGTCACCTAAGGTAGAAAATTCAGAAAAAATACTTTTTATGACTTTTTTGAGACCTTATCGGTCTTAAAAGTATCCTATTAATATCTTCTAAGACATTGAACACTTAGAATTCAGTAACACCTTAATTTATTGTTGCTTATAACGGAAAGGTAAAATTTCAGCTTTGACCATTATTACCCCGACCTTGGGGTAATGGTGTCATTGACTATTTTCTGGTTAAATAACGATAAATAGGTATCTAAGTTTTCAATGATGTAGTCATGAATAATGATAACTTGGCTTTCATTCATTACAGATAGATGTTATAGGGGTACAAAAAAATGGGAAGGCAATGTAAAATTCAATGAAAAATCATTATCAGCGATTTGAAAGCCTGTTTTTTTCTCACAGATATAGTTGATTTTCTCAAGCAAAGATCACACAAATAACCTTCGGGAGTGTCCCATTCAGAACACAGCGTCTGAGCCCACAAACCACAAGATGTGCACCTATACCACACTTCATTGTCTTTTCCATCATCTTCACAATAAAAGCAAACGTCTTTCCCCACACCCTCTAAGCTTAGGCCTACTTAGTTCTCTGACTCATCTTCGCAAACGTCATCTTCATTCAAGGAAGAATCTGTGTCTGATTCAAACCGCGCTTTTTTAACTTTTTTAAGCTTGAACTGTGCAGGAGTCTTAGTCGTAGTTTTAGTTGTCTTCTTTTCTACTCTCTCTCTATTTATTTTCGTTTTCATAATGCATTGATGACCTTTTCTTTCTCGTTTTATTTTAGACTTTTCGTCCTTTTTTTCTTTATTTGTCTTTCTGTCTTCAATCCGCTCTTTCATAGGAGTAGATGTCAGAATGTCAGAATGTTGCTTGGGTCTTGCTCCTTTGGTTGCTCCATTAGTCGAGGAACTGCATCCCGGTAAAGGAGAAATACGTTGCAGTTGACATTGCAGTTGCAGTCAGTTCATTAGGCCTATCATCGATCATCTCATCTGGTCTGTCGTGTGAAGAAACTGCTACATCCATGCACAGTGGTGTTGAGTCATTATTTTGAAGGATGTTGTCGACTAAGAAGTCTTCATTGGTAAAGATTCCAGGATTCAAGGGATGGATTCCAGTAGATCTGAACCCACTTGCTGCTTTGGCGATTGTAGCAACTGACGAATATGCCTTATTAAAAAGATCAGCTACATCATATGGTGTTATCTTGACCAAGTTTTTACACTTCATGAAGAAGTCACATTCCCTTTTGGAAGGCTGACGTCTATGAGATGTATCTGGGGGCAAGGGAACCATTATAACTCCATTTTCCCTGCAAAACTCGTAGGCCTCAGCGGAGCAATGGGTGCTGTGATTGTCCAATACGAGCAGCATTTTGTTTTCAACGCTTGCATGAACAAATTCAGCGAAATGTTTCAACCACGTTAGTAACAAGTCCTCATTTATCCATCCAGTCTTAGAATATTTGTAAATTGATCCTAGAGGTCCATTTTTTTCCAACAATGGGGACATACCTGCCTTGGGAAAATGAACATTGGTGGGACATAAACCCCATCTGAGCTCATAGTACAAACAACAGTTGTTTTTGCCCTTTTCCTAACTTGTGATGGAACCTACTCGTTTTTGTCCCCTGTCTGCTAGTATAAATCCAGGGTCCTGCACTGTCGCGATACCAGTCTCGTCAACGTTCCATATGTTAGTCTCCTTAAACTTATACTTTTCGATAACCTCTTCTAAATTACTAAAAAAAAACGACCCACTTCCTGTTTGTTAAACCCTATAGCTCTTCCTATGCTTGTGGCTTCAGGTTTTCTAACACTTATTTTGTGCCTTTGCATGAACCCATACATCCAGTCCAAGTCAGCCATTTTATTCTCTTTGTTGAACGTATGTGTCAAGTGAATTTTTTCTGCATATTCAAATGCGATTTTTCTTAACTTTAACGCCGTGTATATGCCGTTGTATATGTATGTTTTCATCATGTTCAGTTTTTTATTCTGAAATCCATATAAGTGTAGTTTTTCTATTAATTTCTCTTTTGATATCGTATCGAAGGCCTTTTTCATGTCTATGAAAACCACTACAACTGATTTTTTAGTCCAATTCGTTCTTAATAGCGTTAGTCAGATCGTATGCTGCAGACAGTGTACTAGATCTTGGCTAAAACGCGTCCTGTCCATAATTTATGATATTATGTGCTTGCTTGTTTATGATCTATTATTTGCTTTTGTATAGTCTTTTCTAAAATTTCGTTCATTGTCGATAGTAGTGAGATGGGTCTATAGTTTTGTGGTTCCTGTGTATTGCCTTTCTTATGAATGGGCACTATTATACTGGTTTTGAGGTGGTCTGGGTATATTCCTTTCTGTAGTCTTCTATTTATTAATATCGTTAAAATGGGTGCGAGTTTAGTCGCATTTTGTTTGATTGTGTTGCTTGTGATTTTATCCCATCGACGAGCTTTATTATTTTTTTGGTGATTTTATTGTGTTATTATTAGTATCTTTTCTTCTGTAGTGTCCTTGAATATAAAAGGAGGTATTTTTTTTGTGAATGTGGTTTCTGTTATATTTCTCAATTTTTTCTTGAGCTCCGATTATCGTGAAATATCTGTTGAAATCATCTCATATTTCTTTTGGGTCTATTGTGGTTGTCTTCTTTTTTAATCTCAATAATCTTTGTGTTGTTTTTTTTCCCCTATTTGGTTTTTTATGATTCTCCACATTTTATTGGAATCTGCATGATATTTTTTCATTAAATTTTGCCAATATTTTAGTTTAGTGTTTTTTTATTTTTTTTGTATATTCTTTTTGATTTTTATATTCTGTATTGTAGTTTTCATTGTTTGGATGTTTTTTTTTTTGGTTTTTTGAAAAGTCTATTTCGTTTTTTTTTATTTGTGCTATGATGTTTTCGTTGATCCAGTAGCAGTTTTGTAGTCTTTTTCTGTAGTAGTGGTTTCCTTCTACAATTTTTTGAATTTTCTTAGTCAGGGATTAAATAGATGCTATTTGTTTTGTGGCAAGGTTCGATATTGCGTTGGAAATTTGTTTGTAGCCTGTTTTCAGAATTTGCTCATATATGTATTTGTTTTTCTGATCAATGTTATGTTTACTTTTAATTAAGAGCGGATTGTGATCAGAGCGGTCTGTTTGGTGTACTTAGATTTTTTTAATCTTTTCTTCAACGTTAGTTATTACATGATCCAGAATGGTGTCTTTTCCGTTATGATTTTTCCTCGTGCAGTATTTTCTTGATCTCTTATTCATTATTTTTTCTATTTCATTATTTTGTAAACAAAATAAACAAATGTAAGCTTCAAGAATAATAAATTCTGCGACGCATAAATGACAACCAACCAACTTCTTCACAACAAACATTCCCCTAGATTCTAAAAGTATTCAAACATTCAACATTGCTTTTACATGCAATACTGCAACAGGTTTTCAACGTCGCGTTAATTATGTACCTACAGTATCATTTCCCTTTATTCGATTTTATCTCTCGTTCCATATTCCTCGTTTAGTCTTTTACAAAAACCTAGCAGAATATGTTTTGATTATGACTCTAGACATACACGAGTACAAACATGTTCTTTTGACATTAGAAACGCTCCAATTACAAAGAACTGCGTTGTTTCATACGCGTTCAAGTTCAAGCACATTTTTTCTTATTTAACGTGCCTGGCTAAAGCGGTGTCTCAAGTGGAGTTGGAGGAAACCCAATCAATATTTACGCACCCACATAGATGAATAAATTTCAGAGAGAAAACTTGTAAATCAGAGGGAAATTTCTTTTAGTTTAGTTCCGTCGTAAAATCACTCGCTTACATCCTGTCGAACGTATCCACCTTCTTACATAAACTTTGAAAGTTATTTTTTACAACTTCTCCAAGCGCATATGGATATTCGTTCTTCTCGTCACATTTTATGAGGACTGCTTCGTTCGCAACCCGTCTGGCAGAAAATTTTTTCCTATATTGTTGTATTTGTTTGTGTTCTTTGCAATGTTTTTTGAGATTTTTTTTTTAATTTTTAGGTGTAAACGTCGAATTATGCGTGTACCAATTTTTCAGAGTTATAAATTCGTTCCAAGCCTAGAAAACCCTACAAGAAAAAGCGTAGTAGGGTAAAATCGTATGATCTTGATAGGCAATTCACTTTACCCTCAAATTGTTCAAGCGGACGGAGCACCATCCCACTGAAGACACATGTTGCTTAATTTGGATCAAATGAAATTCATCTGTAGGCTCACTATCGTCTGTGATGCCCTCACCAATATCGTTTTCGAAAAAGTATGGACCAATGAAACCACCAGCCTAAAATCCGCACCAAACAGTAACTTTTTGTGGATACATTGCTAGCTGATGAACCTTGGGTGGGTTAGCGTCATCCCATGTACGGCAATTTTGCGTATTGACGTGGTCGTTTATCTAAAGAGGCGCCTCATCAGTAAAGATGATTTTCTAGCCTAAATTGGAGTCCTCTTCTAAACGTTTGGTAGTCCAGTTGGGGAACAAATGCTGTTGGCCATCATCATTACCATCATTTGGGTCTGACGCAAAATTCGCCAAGTTGCAACGTTTGCACTAACAAACACTGAATTTGATGATAAATTTTTATTATTTGGACGTGTAACTTGCCATGATGATTTGGTATCAGTGACTGGAAAAAAAAACAAGCAACAGACTGTCCAAATCGACCCACTATTAATGGAAATCCATCTACAACTACCCTGTACAATTCTAATTAGTTCACAATATGCCAGAATCCAAAGAATTTTTTAATTTTATCATATACAATAAAGGAAAACAGATACCAGTTATACCACTGACACCTCCACTATAATTGTATCTTCTCTTCCCTAGCTACTGCAAGTATTTCAATCTACTAACTGTATTCGCCGATACGATTGTATTGCTTTTGTGGTTTTGAAATTGCCAGCGTCTTTCGCGATAACATCCAGGTATTGTAGTTCCCCAAGAAATGCCTCTCATCGAATAGCTTTTAATAACAATACCCAACAAACTTAATTAAAATTGAAGAATTTCGTCGTAGTAGGGCGACATTTCCAAAACATTTTAGCACAAATTGAATCCTAGATAGTTTATGAGTTTTGGAGTAAATTTCTATTGATCTATTGATGTTATTAGGACCTATATTACACGTTCCAATACCGTCATTGTAAGCATAATTGTGCGGTGAATATAGTATAGTGAACACCATAATCCCACTGACTGCGCCAGTTTTGTGAAACACAGAAATTTCGTTTCTTGACGTAGTTTCCATCATTCTCCTCCAAATAGGAAAGATATTACGAAGTTGGACTTTTTTAACTGAAGCTTTAAGACCACGTATCTTCCTGCTAGTCGATGCGAGGGCGAGCATATCTACATAGGCCTATCACGTCGAAAAGGATAAAAGCCAGAACGCCGTCTGGAGCGATTTTCTCTAGTTTCTCATCTCTTTTTCTACATCGCCAACATTAATCCGCTCTCGTCTTCACGGCGTACCCTGACGTGTCTGTCGATGAAGTTTTACTCGACCATCGATTTGGATGCCCGCTTACCCTGTTTCTCTTTTTCTTCCCGCCGCTGGCGATATCTCGCATCTCTATCGCGCCTCGCGAATAGAACACGTGTCGAAACGGACATTTAATCGAGATCGAATTCCGCATTCAAAACGCGGTTGCGCTGTGCTTCCGAATTTTATTGGAGTTTGATTGAAATTCAAAAGCGTTAAGCGATAAATATCTTCGTCGCGGCGCAAGAAAGCCGTAGGTATACTTAACGAGAAATGCGTGGCAGAAGAAAAAAATTAGGAAGATCTAGAGGAAAGCGTAAGACGGAGAGGATGATGTGTTGTTTAATGATCATGGACTGTTAGGAAGTGAGAGTGGCTGTACTATAGAGTCCGTAAGAGAAAAAAAAAGATAGAGTGACGTACATTTGGCGAATTTCCAGCGATAAAATATACGCGTTTGCTGGTCGTCGTGTGTCGTTTGTTTTTGCGCATTCCTAATGTGGTGATGGTCATAACGGAAGAGGTTCACACAGCGGAAACATTAGCAATAAAAGTCTTTGAGGTAGAAATGCTTTTGATATTGAAAGTGAGTGAAAGTTTCGTTAATAACTCATGTGCTGTATACACGTAAGGAGTTATTTCTGGTGATGTCTACTTATTGGATTGGTATTTTTGTCACACCTAACTTAAGATTATAAGATATATGGCCCAAAAAAGTTGTTGAAGGAGAATACAGACAACTGATTAACTACGAAAAAAAATTATATATTGGAGGGGGAAGATGTGGTCAGAGGAATAAAGTCACAACGATTGAGAAGGTAAGGTCATATGAACAGGGATAAGGAGGATTCAATGTTGAGGAAAATCAACAACAGACTTCGAGATGGAGGCTGGAAATGAGCAATTTGAAATAATGGAGAAGAATCTGCGATCAATTGGAATCTATAAGATAGCAAGGGGTAGGGATGGGAGAGTGACGAACCACCATCACCTCTGAACAACCGTCTGAAGAGATCTTTGGAGCAGCTCGGGTCCTGCACGGAATGTAAAGCCATCATTCATTTATAAAAAGCATCATCATTGGGGACGAGAAATGGAGGATAGAAATGAGGAGTAGGAGACAATGAAGAAGAATCTGCGAGGAATTAAGGATCAATTGGAATCTATAAGATAGCAAGGAAAAGGGATGGGGGAGTGACGAACCACCATCACCTCTGAACAACCGTCTGATGAGATCTTTGGAGCAACTCGGATCCTGCACGCAATGTAAAGCCTTGATCCATTTATAAAGAGCATCATCATTGGGGTTCTGCAATGGAGGATAGAAATGAGGAATAGGAGATAACGGAGAAGAATCTGCAAGGAAGCAAGGATCAATTGGAATCTGTAAGATGGCAAGGGAAAGGGATGGGAGAGTGACGAACCACCGTCTGATGAGATCTTTGGAGCAACTCGGATCCTGCACGGAATGTAAAGTCATGATCCATTTATGAAGAGCATCGTTATTGGGGACGAGAGATTGATTCTTTATTAGTCATAGTCCGTAGTAGGTATCTGTTCGATGGGATTTCAAAGAAATCGTTTCTTTTTTGAGTTTTTACCAGAAAAGGCCAGAATTGGTCAACTGAAAAGATGTAGTGTTCTAGCAGATAATGCGGTAAAACTTTTCCTTCAAATGAGGAGGCAAACAATTATCTGGATCAGTTTTTGCCGGCAAAGAACAAAAACTTTATCAGCCTAGAATCATGGTACTGCAAGAAAGATATCGATTTAGAGAAGATTTTTTTAATCGCCAAAGAGGTTGAAATATGGGTTAAAAATATGTAATGCTAATTTTATCGATTTTGAATACGTTGCAATATTAACACCTAAAATATCCTGTTAACGAGGAACTACGTATGTACATAACTCAACTAAACGTTTCATGTAAATCTGCAAATTAATTGTGATGCTGTGTAATGTTTATTGTATGCGGATATGTTTGCAGATGAAATTCCACTGCAGTTCTGGGCTGAAATCCAGTTCATATATACTACGCTCTAGTAAACAGATTATAAAATAATTTCCTTGTATAACAGGACCTCATACTAAATGCTCTTGTATCTTGTTTGCGTAGGCTACTGCATTCTACTAATTATATCTCCTATATTCGGTCGGAATAATCCTTATGTCGCTTACGCTTCTAAAGAACCAACTTGAGACAATTAATTAATGTGGGTTTAAGGTTCACGTGTATGACGATGTATTGTAAATATACAACACATTACTCGATTGCCGTTTTGTCACGTTAAGTACCCCATAAAACATGATTGAATGCTTTGTAGGCGGTGAAGCTGATGTGGAAGATCAGGGATCGATTTGGGATTGTTCTATCTCAGCGGATAATACCTCCTCGAAACACCTGAACGTCGTTGCTTGTTAGATGTTGGATGTCTTCTTCAAGTTCAATTAATTTGCGAGAGCAGAGTTAACGGGGCACTTATTTGTGTGTGACAGTGTAGCTTGAAGCTGCTGCTAGTAATTTATTAAAAGTTTCTATAGGATTTTTTTCGTAATAAATGAATCTCCAATTTTCAAAATAAAAGGGAAACGGAGAGCTATTTCCTTTGAAGCAACATTCAAAGGAGAATTATAGCTCACCCTTATCGTATCGGCTGCGTAATCTATTAACTGAACGAAAACTGTTTAGCGCGTGAACCTTACAAGCTCCCCTGTAATTTTCTAATTTAGGTTATAAATCTGTATGCCCCAAGATATTTTCTTTGTAATCAAGTTTTAACGAATCTGTTTTATTACAGCCAACACCGAGAACACAAGTCCACCGATATTTTTATATTTAAACCGTATACATGTGGGATTCGAGATCCTAGCTCATATTTATATACTTTTTGGCAAAAAAATAAGCCCTTTAGCCAAAATCTGACACTTTTATCGTATTCAGAATGGTCAATTACGTATATATTCAAAATTTCAGCGAAATCAGAGAGGTCGAGATCTTTTTCCAAAAAACGCAACAATTTTCGATGGGCGTTCGATTTCGTTCAAATTTTGGATATACAGGTTGATTCATTTTTGATCCTCAACATTGCGATTGAAGATAGACGATAGGTTTAAATTTGGCAAAGTTGCTAAATTTTGTGGTTATTATGATCCCGGAAAGAAAATAGAACGAATGACATTCGTGTTATTTGAAAAAAAACTGAAAAATCTCATTCTCTTATTTTGCTTGTAGCACTTTTATTTGGTCTTGCAGAGAAAAATTACCTACCTACTTTCTTTAATCTCAAATTAGATTCTTTGTCAATTGACACACAATATCAAATTTTGTTTTCAACATATGACACATTGTTGAAATCAGAAAAAGAAAATCTTTCTAGTTGCGTCGAAATCCAATATGGCGCCCACCATTAGATAGAGGAGCAAAAGTGGCCTTGAGAATATGTCCTTAGTTTTCCTCTGCAAGGCCCAATAAAAGTGCTACAAGCAAAACAAGAAAATGAGATTTTTCAGTTTTCTTCAAATAACTCGAACGTCATTTGTTCTAAGTCTACTATCTTTTCGGGATCATAATAACCACAAAATTTAGAATAATAGAAGAATAATAAATTCAAAGCGCGTTATGAGGTTGTTTACGGTAAATCCATGGATTGGCGTTTAAAAATAGTGTTCAGTCTTTTTTGGAAACTGTGTTTATTAGCCTATTTTCGCATAATTAGCAAGCAATTCAAACCTTCACCTCTTTGGAACATGCTGCGATGCTGCGTAGTCTGAATAGTCAAACATAACGTCAATATTTCGAAGTATTTCAAATTAAAATCGTTTTTGGAAAGACAATCTCATCGGTTCAGTAGGAAAAAATCCAAGATATTAACGGCAGCTCAAGTTAATAAGTTTATAGAAGATCCCCCCGATTTCAATTTTCATTCTACTTATCGGAATAACCGGAGCCTGTCGCAAGCAGGAATTACAGAATTTGCAAATGAAGGATGATGAAGATTTAGTTTGTTATATCTGGAGCCTTTGATAATGTTTGCAAAAGATATATTCGACTTAAAGTTAAAGAGACCGACATCAACCAATTTTTCACGATTTACCAAAAATGGAGATGCACAAAACCAGTTGTCAGAATTAACAAAATTGGCAACGTCATTGTTTTTACAGAACCGCAACCACCCTTCTTGTGAATGCTGGTTAGGATTCACTTGCCTTGCCATAGATGATGGCGCTCTTCGATGATAGCGGAAGCCCATGTAGGTAATTCACTTTATAATCAGTCTGGAGTCAAATCTAGAACTTACCGTTGAAAAAAACAATCCAACAACATCTATAAGGATGCGTTCAGATGTAACGTTGGACGACGTCTGGGGACAACTTTACACACTGAACCGATTCAACTGGATTGAATGTCGATAAAATTTGAACGGTGTAGTGTGAAAAGTTGTCGCCCAGACGTCGTCCAATGTTAAATCTGAACGCACCCTAACTGTAACACTGCAAAAATTTCACTATCAATTGCAATTATATTGAAAAATAATGCGCTGGATTATTTAATTGTTAATTTTAATAAATATACATATTTTCAACAATTAAATAGATAGGTTAGAGTTTACTTATTTTATTTACAATCTTCCTTAGTTAATGAACTGCAAATTTTGATTATTTTAGCTTTCACGTGCATCTAAACTACACCTTAAAGTTTTAGAGCACCAGCAAGCTCAACAAGTGAATCCTTCTCTAATGAAGTAGACACAAAGTTTGTTTCTAAACCAACTTCATCTGTAGGGTATTGAAGCTTATTTGCTGTACGTAAATTGTATCTATGTATGTACCTACATAGTTTACTATAGGTTAACTATTATCTTCCCTTAAGCACGGTTCAGTAGGTAACCGGCAGATTTACATACCGGTAGCAAAAGTAGTACAATTTATTGTGTTCCACAAAATTGCGGTATACGAATATAAGTTTAAGTTAATTTATATATTTTACAGAACCAGTATTTGTGTGAGTTGCTCAAAACAAAATGAAGGAAATTTCGTCACCATATCCTAACAGAAATTCCATATCAGTATATCCTCCTCCAAATATCCCGTGTAACGATCCTCATTTGTCGCCAGAATCGCCTATTGTGGCGGCTTGTCATTATGTCTTTCGATTGAAAAGTGCAGGAAAACCGTTGACAAATTATCCTCAGCATATAAGTCGCAACCAAGAAGTGACTAATGCGTCGTACTCCATTGTAGTACTTACGTAGAAGAGGTCGGAGTGCGTTTCACGTATGCCCTACATAGCTAGGACACATTACCGAGAATTATGAGTGACAAAAGGGGTGGTATCCAGTACCGATCTGAGAAGGGAGTGAAAACAAATGGCGCTTTTAAAGGCTATACAGTAATTATTTAAAAGAAAGTAATCTCTAGCGTAGTTCTAAACTGCATTTAATATTATTGATTAAATAAACCATGGGTAAACTGTTTTACTTCTTCCCGAGCCGCCTTAATATTTCACTAAACTTTTTGGTTCTATTGCCTTTGAGAATAAATTTTGTTCGTCCAACCTGACTACACCTTACTTTTTAATTATCTTAGTTATTTTCAACTTTTTCAAACAAAGTCATGAATACTCCTGTTAAGCAAGTGATTGTACATCGATTGCCGTAACAATACACAGGGCGTTCCATTAGAAAAATATACGCGTTTTGAACTAACTAGTTACGTTTCGATCGTTTTTCTGTTTCCACCATCGTAATCAGCGTAAAAAATACATCTTTCCTAATTTAACCAATCACGTGGCTCTTATAATAGCGGAGATACCAATGGTGCACTTTTAATTTGGATCAGCCTGTACAGGGTGGCCAGCTAAGAATGCAAAGTGCTGTATCTCGTAAACTATTTGTCCATAGACTTGCGGAAAAAAAATATATTACTAAAGTGGACAAAAGAAAACCGTGAAAAATATTCTCACATTTCAAAGATGGTCGCCAGATGACGTAACCGTCATTTTAAATTTTTAAGGTGATTTTTTACTGAAATCCACCTAGTAAATGTTACAAAATATGTATAATATGTGCCTGTTAAAGCTGAGTTTTACTCGAGCAATTTTTGTTTAACACTTTTTGACGTATCTATTAAAATAAAGTGGTGGTGGGTAATTTGATGCTTTTTTAAATAAACAGCTGTAAGTCCTGAACGACTGAACGGATTTAAACAAACTTGGTCTCTTTGAGAAAAGCATTTATTGTTCCATCAAACCCATCTTACCTATGATTTGTCTAATTCTTGGTGACGCCGCTAGAGCGCGCTTTTTGGTATAATAACAGAGAATTGCAAAATTCTCTAAAAAAACAAATGCAATAATATAACTTTCTTTTCATAAAAATCTAGTGAAATGATAGCTAAATAGGTTAGTCAAAACGGTATCTCGATATCTTATTCGAAGCTTGAAATATCGAAAAAAAAATTAATTGTCATATAATTAAAAAAAACGCTATTACACCGGTATTTATTGTTGTTTATTTGTCATTTTTCAAGATTCAATGATAAAATTTTATAATTTAATCTATTTTAAATAATAAAAGTATTTTGAGTTAAAAATAAAATTAGAAAGAACGTGTAGGATCATAATAAGAAAAAAGAATCGATTTTGAAAATCAAACTAATGCGTCCTTTAATGTTCGCTCATGCATGGACATTGCAGCAGCTTCAATTTCTGCTCTTAACAGACTACGAATGGCCTCTTGTTCGAACCGCAACATCACATCTATTGGAGTCGCCATATAATAATAATAATAATGATAATAATAATAATAATAATAATAATAATATCGGCTTTATATTGTGTGGTATCCTGGTTGGATCTATTATCCACCCTATTTCTGCCTATGGGCCGTGTTTCTTGATTCTTTGGTAAACCAATTGCCAATTTCATTAAAAGATGTGCACTTGCAATTACGGCAATATATGTTTTTGCAACTAGACGGTTGCCGAGCACATTTCTGAAGAAATGTGTGAGAACATTTAGTTCTAAGATATCACCAGAGGTGGATTCGGCAAGTAACTATTTCCTTGGCCACTGTGATCACCAGAATTCACCTGTTCTACTATTCTAACTTCTATTTATGGGGTCGGTTGAAGGATATTTTGTTTACCAAATTCCACCAACAGTCAGAAATGACATGAAAATACTATAGCCTATTTGTAGCCCGTCAAGAGCAGGAATTGAAGCTGTTGTAATGTCCATCGGCATGAACGGCATGCATCAATGCATTGAATGTGATGCAAGATATTTCGAACATTGAAGGACACATTAGCTTTATTTCAAAATCAGTACTTCTGATTGTGCTCCAGCACAATTTTTCCAATTTTTTGTACTAAAAATACTTTTATTATTTAAAATTGATTAAATTATGAAATTTTATCATTGAATCTTGAAACAAGACAAAAAAACAACAATAAATACCGGTGTAATAGAGTTTTTTTAAAATTATATGACAACTAATTATTTTTCTTCGATATATAGCTATATAGCTATATAGCTATATAGCTACGAATAAGATATCGAGATACCGTTTTCACTAACCAAGTTAGGTATCATTTCGCTAGATTTTTATGGAAAAAAGTCATATTATTGCATTTGATTTTTTAGAGAATTTTGCAATTCTCTGTTATTATATCAAAAAGCGCGCTCTAGCGGCGCCACCAAGAATTAGACAAATCATAGGTAAGATGGGTTTGATGGAACAATAAATGATTTTTCCAACGAGACCAAGTTTGTTTAAATCCGTTCAGTCGTTTAGGAGTTACAGGTGTTTATTTAAAAAAACATCAAATTACCTCCCACCCCTTTATTTTAATAGATACGTCAAAAACTGTTAAACAAAAATTGCTTGAGTAAAACTCAGCTTTAAAAGGCACATATTTTTTAGTAACATTTACTAGGTGGATTTCAGTAAAAAATCACAAAAATTTAAAATGACGGTTACACCCTCTGGCGACCATCTTGGAAATGTGAGAATATTTTCCACGGTCTTCTATTATCCACTTTAGCAATATATTTTTTTTTTGGCAAGTCGCTCGGACGAATTGTCTACGAGATACAGCACTTTGCATTCTTAGCTGGCCACCCTGTACATACATATATCCAAAATTTGAACGAAATCGACCGCGTGAAAAATCCACATTTTTCCATACATTGCGTTTTTTGAGAAAAATGTGGTGGGTTCTGCTAGCTTTCTAATTTCCGACGGAGTTCTAACAATTTCTTCTGTGAAGTCACTTTCACTTGTTTTAACAATCAATCAATGTATTATTAAACCGAAATAACGCCAATGTAACTTCGTGTGTATTCAACGCTGATAAGTGTCAAACTAATTTCTCTAGACTATTTGATTGGAGCTTTGTCATAATAATTCATAGTGTTCCATATTGCCATGGTTACTAATCAACAAACGATTGCGTTTTTGCGTACTTGCTACTATGGGAGGAGAAAGAAATGTTTACAATCAATTATACAGTTTTTTGAACCATACTTTAGAAATGATGTTAAATTAGAAAATGGAGAATGGTACTCTTTACACCCGAATATAGAAGAATTTCAGGCAAAATTTCTAAATTCGCCTACTACTTATGACAATTTGTGACAAATGATTCAAGAGTCGGTAGCTAAATTCTGTGAAACATAGTCTGTGTTCCGAAAACCAGGTGCCAGATAGATTTGGAGTCCAATATTCTGCCGCAAAATCTTTATATGCTTTGGCAGGTGAACACATGAATATCACAAATTAAAGTTCTCTAACAGAATCCACACAAACTACCAACACCGAATAACCAACTCAATATCAATGCCAACATCTCTTAACTAAATGAATGTATAGCAACGTCCATTCCGAATATTGAAAACGTTAAAATGAAATGGAAATGAACAACGCCAGAAACGCAGACATACCGAAATTATCATGTACTCGCATAGATTTGACACTTTTGATGTGCATTATATGCAAACATATGTCGTATATTCGGGTATACATATGTCGACATATGTGCACCTTTTATATTAGAGCAGCGGACGCGATGTTATTGAAAGTACATACATACAACTCGGCCAAATTCCATTAAACACGTATCAATCATGGTGGAAGCGACGGCTAGAGCGACGGAATATGTGCGCGCCCGAATCGTGTTTTCGGCATACAAAGGCGAGCATAATGCGATACCGTACTGATGGATCTTATTTGGGATGAAGAGAGAGGCATTTCTTTGTTTTATTCATGATTAAGGGTTGCGCTAATTAATTGCGCGTCAATATTTGTTAGAACACTGTGTACTGATGTTTATATTTATGAAGCTACCAAGTGGACAGTCGAGCGTAGGAGATTTTGCTAATTTTGTAATTCTAATTGGGATTTAGTGGTCCTGAATTAATTCTATTCTATGTTTGTATGAATTTTTAGAGCTTGGATGGTAATCTTCTTGCACTTTTTTCTTCGTTTGCGAGGTCTTTTTTTGGTCATATTGTTCTGATCTTCTATGCTAGTTTCCTTTAGGAAACCAGGTATATTATCAAATATATTATAGTCAAGTTCACACCTGTAACATCTTCCGCACTTAAATTGCTCTGGTGGCACTTCAGGTGACTAACTTGTAGGATCCTTGCAAAGTTTCCATAAAGTCCTACTGGTGCTGGTCATAATCAGTTGCATTCCCAAATATTTTAATAAAGTATACCATGGTTTAGCCGATGTGGATGCAGAAAATGTATTGACAGTAAGTCAGTGCCTTTTCGAAAATTTTGATCTGGCAATTTTGATATTGAAGATGCACTGCGGATTGGGATGGTCTCCCAAAGCTGCCCAAGTCCAAAACCCAAAGCTAAACATAATAAAGGAATTAGTTGATGCAAACCAGCGAATACAAACTCGCGAGGTTTCTGGGAGATTAAATTTATCGAATTCAACTCTTCATGGTCACTTTAGAGACCTAGTTATAACATCAAAGCTCGACATGTGGTTTCCTCATGTTTTCATGCGATGAAACTTGTGTCGTCGCGTTAACTTCTGTGATTTGCTCTTCAGACGTCAAGCAAATTATCCGTTTTTCGAAGCACACCATCGGTGGGAACGAGAAATGGATTGCCTATGACAATGCCAAACGCAAATGATTATGGAGTAAAAAAGATGAACCACCTCGAAGCGTTTTGCAATTCTTGCCATTCTTTTTTTGATAAAAGGTGCTGCTATCTGTTTAGTGCGACTTTGAAGGAATTGTTTTTTGTTGAGCTTTTACCGGACACCACACCCTGGATAGAAAAGGCCAGAATAGTAGAGGGTTTCAGCCGATTCTGGAACCTCCTCATTAACCTTGACCTTGCATGAGCATTGGTCAATGATAATGAGGAGGTTCTAGAATCGACTGAAACACACAAGGTCAAGGTTAAACTTATACAAATACATGCATTTATATACACAAAAAACGTTACACAATTCATTTAATGCGAATACATTATTAAACAAAAATAAACGGAAATTTACAAAAAAAGTATTTATTCTATATACAAATACATAATTGTTACATTACATTATTTATATGAGTACATTATCTAATTATTAAAAACCTTTTCGAATACTAGCACGGAAATTTACAAAAAAATATTTATTCTATACAAATACATAATTATTACATTACATTACATTATTCACAACAGTACAAATAGTATCATTTAATGTGAGTACATTATACAATTATTAAAAACCTTTTCGTATATTAGCAATATCTTTATGCATTTTTTGAAAACTGAACACTGCTAATCCACTCGCTAGGCAGGCACATTCGCTAACTACTTCATTTAACATTTTCTCTACTTCATTATTTAAATCTCCATCAGTTTCAGATAAATATTCATCATATTTTTATAAAACTCGGCAAATTTTAAACTTTTTCGAAGAGCCAAACGAGTTGAAATTACTCCCTTTAAACGCCACAATTCCAGTAATTCTTCATATGATAAAATATATATACGCACTCTCCAGTTTTATCAATTTTAAGGATGCGTGTTATCCCATCAAAGCACTCGATGGTTAATCGTAAATCATCAATACTACACACTGGAAATATTCCTCTGCAATATTCAAAATATTACTTTAAATTCATACTTTCTGACAGAAAACGCTCCCATTCTTCTTCATAGAAAGCTTTAATTCCAGCAATTTTGATGACTGGTTCGAAATTAAAATCGGTTGATAATCCTGCACATACCCATTTGGAACGACTGTTATTCAAGAAAAATGTTCTTACCCCTAATAAAGGTACATCTCACAATTGGCCTTCCATAAACTTGTCTGCACCCAATTGCATTTTATTCCAAAAATCACACAGTTCTCCATTTCGGTAAAAATGAATTATCACTCTCTATTTCATTAAAATTATTACTTTTTGTTCTGCGGAACCACTATTTGGTTTATAACGATCACAAGTTTCACCCACAGTCGCCATGATAACTTTCAATACTACAATATCCTCTTTGTCACTACCTTTATATACATATTTTATCCTTGATAATGACCACGCATAAGCCTCCCACTCCAACAACTTTGAAAGCAAAAACCTTAACGTTAAAATAAGGCCTTAATGTGCGTTAACCGATTCTAGAACCTCCCTTGGGATTGAGCTTGGTGATGTAGTCGACTGTAGAACCTCCTCATTAACCTTGACCAATGCTTATGCAAGATCAGGCTTAATGAGGAGGTTTGAGAATCGGTTGTAATCTGACCTGGTCCTTGACGTGTTTCAGACGATTCTCGAACCTCCTCATTAACTTTGACCAATGCTCATGCAAGGTCAAGGTTAATGAGGAGGTTCGAGAATCGGCTGGAACCCCTTACTCAGAATTGATCAACAAAAAAGGTGTTCACCCACCATATTATTCAGATCTGCAATCTTGTGATTATTATTTATTCCACACCCTGCAATTTTTTTTAGACGGTTAAACCTTTACTTCAAATGAAGAGGTCAAAAATCATCTGGATCAGTTTTTTGCCAGCAAAAAACCACCATTTTGTGAGCGTGAAATCAAGCTACTGCTAGAAAGATCATCTTCAGCAGCAGTTGATCATAACTTGAACAAGATCTTGAGAACACTCTACCGAGAATTCTTTGAGAAGGCTCTAACAAACTGCAAATAATCACTGGATTATTACAGAAACACTACAATTGCCGAAGACTAACCACCAATTTAATTTCTGATTTTGGGGGTTCAAGAGCACAACACAGAACGACCACCACGATACCAACAATGTCGGAAAGTTTCAAAACTTTTTAACATACGCACTACCACGAAGCAACACAGGTCTAAAGAGATTTCGGGATGTAGATATTTCTGCGTACATATACAGTCCTCGTAGGTCGCAAGGGACGTTCAATTTATGGGCAATTGCTCATTTTCCAGTGTCGGGCGCGTTCAACGAACCGTTAAAACGATGTCAGGAAAGAAACGCAATTGTTCAGCTACGGTCCGCTAAATTTAATACATGTGAAACTGCAAAATAGCCGTAACGTTTGCTTCCAGAAAATTATGGAATATTTTAAGAAAGAATTCGAATTTCTACCACCAAATACACGAGCTCATCCTAAATAAAGGGGCACACTAAAATTTTCCCGGGCATGATTTTTAATTAAAATCCGTGCAAATTCAAGACCAATTTAATTTACATATGAACCAGGAAGGTTTGTACAGCGAGGATGTTGAGGGTATTTGTTCTAAATCTCCAATTAATTGGTAAGTTGTTTGCTCTTTGCTGGTATTTATCTCTCTTGATGTGTTTAATCATTTAATTAATTATTGATAAATGCAATATCGGAGGTTGAATACTCGACCCTCGTAGATTAATAATCGGTCTTGTTATGGTTATCGTTTCCCGTAGTAATGACTGGTCTATAAATCATGAATTAGTACCTTTGTTCTGCATGGAATTGTACGATATTGTCAACGGATGTCGGGTAATGTTTGCATTGTATTGCATATATTATGTGAAAATCGTGCTATTCTTAATTACTATGGGATTGTAATTTTAATAATGTAGAGTTGTATACACCCTTGGCCAAAAGTATTAGGCGCCCTATGATTTTTTATTTGCGGCTGTATAGGCGCAACTTAGAAGCTTCTTTTCTTTTTCTTCTTTTGAATACTTTTATCAATATTTTGTAGGTCCACTCTTTGCCTTTATGACGGCAGCAATTCTTTGAGGAATGCTGCTAATAAGTTTTGCGCACTGTTTCGAGTCTATGGTACTCTATTCCTGAAGTAGTACGTTTTAAGGCCTGGTTTGGATGTCTTATTGGACTTGGATCCCATCCATATTGGTGACACCAAAAATATGTGTACCGGTGTCATACCCGGTGTTCCGAATACCTGTGAAGATATTAAATTAATTAATCAATGAGTTTAAAAACTGGTTAATAATTAAGAAATGATAGAAGCAAGTAACATCTATCACTGAATGTTTGATAATTTATTGTGATTAGAAAGTTTGATTCATCTGACCACACGACATTTTCCCAATGTTGCTCTGTAAAGTGTTGATAGCGGAGAGCCCAGTGTAAGCGATATCTTTTGTTGTTGTCCGTGAGCTACCGCTTCTTTAAGGCCTTACAATTCCTTAAGCCCGCTTCTACAAGTCTGCCTCTTGCAGTACGAGCGGAAATGGGTTTTCCAGCCTCCTCCACCAGAGCTGTGGCCTGTTTAGACAAAGTTTTTCTACGATTTTCAAGTGATTCGCCGATAAGTTTTCGGTCCTGGCGATCAGAAGTCACTCGTTTTCTGCCTGGATTTGGTTTGTTAAAGTGTGCCCCTGTCTCACTAAACCTTTTGAGTGCAGATTGCGCGGCACACTGCGAACAGTTTACCAAATTAGATATTTCCCCTTGGGACTTCCCTTGTTCGTATAAAACTGGGATTTTCACACGTTTTTCGTATGTAACCGCACTAGATTTTGGCATTTTGTATAAAATAAGATTGTGTTGAAGTACTATAATTCCAGGAGAATACTTCTTCACTTAAATAATAACATAAGAAGTTCAAAGTCTTTATTAAAGTTTAAAAAAATGCATATGTTTCACTTTTTATGTGCCAAATGTTCTACAATTTACCTGATTAAGCTTTTTTTTATATTCAATGTGTTACTTTATATTTAGTTCATAACAGTTGTCATTCCTTATTACATTCTTCATCATACTGGTATTTTCAGGGGTGCCTAATACTTTTGGGCAAGGCAGTATCTGACCAAATATTTCTTATGGAATAAGAAAATTCGCTTTTGCGAGGAACTACTCCGCTGAGTTTGGTTGGTCGCATGACCTGCTCCTCCCATTTCATATCTTGGATTTCTTCTTGGTCTGTTCTCAGCTGGGCTTGAATTCTTTCTCTTCTTAATGAACTCTTCATTATCTCTTCACTCTACGTGTCCAAACCATAATTCTATTTCTCTTGTTCTTCTTGCTAATGCGGAACGACTAATGGAGATGCATTCCTTGCACTTCAGGTATTTCACTTCACTTCAGTTAGAAAAAGCTGACCTCGTTCCAAATTTATTTCAAATCTCTTTCAAAAAGATTTGCATGCATGTCATTTATTCATGAAATTCGAAGATTAGAAGCAGCTATTGTATACTATATCGGCGGAAAATGTTTTAATTGAAAAGCAATGGTCTTCCCATTTTGTTTTGTGATCTTGTCAGTTGAAATAGTTTTTTGTTGTTTCTCTTATTTTTTTCTACTTCTTCTATATGTTGTCTGGTCCATTCTTCATTTTTCCTTTTGCATTATTCCAGCCATTGATTTCTAGCCTTATTTCTTTCATCTATTTTTCGTATGCATTCTTCATTACACCAAACATTCCGTTTTCTTTTCTTCCTTTGTTAGATTTATTATAGATTCTCTAATTTCCTTTCACTTTATTTCCCTAGTATTTCTTCCTTCTATTGACAGGTCTTCCAGTACTCTCCATGTGTATTTTTCTCTGTTTCCCATCTCATTCAATTGCTCTATGATCAATCTCCTTTCTCGTCATTGTTTGGTACATTTCTTCATTAATTTGGACCTTATTTTAGCAATTATTAAACAATGAACAAACTTATTACTAATCTCTTGCAAAAATATTTGCATCCATGGCATTTATTCATGAAATTCGAAGATTAGAAGCAGTTATTGTACTATATCAGTAGAAAATGTTTTATAACTGAATAAGGAAGGAATATACAGACTTTCTTATTCCTTAGTTTAATAACAAAGAGGTGGTTACTCATTTGTTTTGACCAACTTAGCAACTTGAGTCAGATACAACTCCCAAAGTTAGAAAAAGTGCTTATTCAGATGGAAGTTTCCAGTTAGCTGGCTTTGATTTTGCTCTTTATAAGTAAGTGGATCACTTAATCCTAAATACTGGATCCTGTAAAGAAAGATAGAGATTTCCTATCTAGTAAAACCCAACCAAGAGTCAAGATGTTTTCCATATAACGTTTTACGCATTACTTGATGGACAATAAAACCTGCCCATCCTTTCCCTACACCAATTATAGCTAAATTGAAGGTATATTTGGGGCATTCCCCCAGAATCCCCAGACCGGTTTGCGAGTTCCACAACCAACTCTCAGAACTGTCTTGGGATGCCAATTCGGCAAAAGTTGGTTTTATTGCTTTGGCAGTATGAGTCACTTCTAATAGAAACCAAGAATATCAACAGTAGCAAGAGTGTAACGATTCAAATGGCGGCAAAATATACAGAGCCTAGAAAAGATAGAGTACCCAAAATGATATTAAGCAGGAAGCGAGTGGGGAGAAAGAAGAAGGACAGACCTGGGAAAAGGTACAAGTTCTCTTGTAAGTGTATCCTACGATTGACACGAATTCAATATTTCGTCAAAAATAAGTCATGAAATTTTTGAGATAATATTTAGACCATCAGTTATCGTTACCAACGAATTGGCTTTTTGACTAAGTTTTCGGATATAGTAGTGAACAAGGTGCTCCAAGCATTATTCTAGATCAATAGCTCCAGTTTTTTCTTCGGGCTAAATTTATTAAAAGAAATTCTTGTATTTGCTAAGTATCAACAAATAAAATAACATCACTCAGAGAAGACTCTCTCTTGCGTCTAGGGATTTTGTTTTATTAAAGCAATAGTGTGGCATCTTTGACGTAGACCTCCTAACATAAATATAAGATTTACAAAGAAAAAGATATATTTTTACGAGGAAAGTTGTTTTTAGTGCGAGATAAAACTTTTATTAGACTTTTTTAATCCCGTATCCTCAGCATCAGGGATTAAAATTATTTTAAAAATACCTCACCCGTACATTTTCCGACCCGTAAATGAAATGATTTTAACTTAGACAAAATGCCGTTATATTCGACCAACGAACCTCTCTATTCATCCCACTAACTTTCTTATCTTCCTATATGAACAGCTCATTAATCTCGCATTAGAGTTTAGGTTCCGTGACGGCATAAGGTTGTGCTTATGGGGCGGACTATATTGCGGAGATATTTCGCCTAGTGTGAGAGGAACGCGCACATATTGAAGACATATTGGAGGCAGCCAGAGGCGACAACTTAATATTTCCCTCGAGATTTCCAACAAAATCGTTTTGTGTTGCTTTCGTTAAGATTTTTTCCTGTTGCGTCGTTTTTATCGTGCGACGATTAAAGATTTATTGGTATTTGGAATTCGACAGTATTTTGATAAATAGGATACCCGTCTCTAGACTTAAGACTTAGACTTATAATATTTTTAAGTTCTTAGTTTATAATTTTGAAAGTTAGAGGATTGTATGGAAATCTCTTTTTTGGAGCATTTGATCAGACAACTACCAACTGTCAACGTCAACAACTTGTCAACGCCGATAAACGTCAATCTACTCTCTCACCTCCAATAGCTTAACAAAACCATAAATTTGGTCATACACTATTTTCGAAGATAACCAATCTAGAAACATTTATCGATATAAAGAAATCGATTTAGTATCCGGCGACGATAGCTTTAAACAGTAAAAGAAACAAGGCGGAAGTTTGGGCGAAAAAACTAAGAAAATCCTCGAACGACGAAACTTTTCCCGATAAACAATCACGATATCGTCGTGGGCGTAACATAAAAGCTTAGTCTTTCGCCACAGTCAGAAAAAAATTATATATATGTACCTTTATACACAGGCATTGGCACATAACTCATATCCACTCCTCAATACCCCACTTATATTCCGCAGAAACTCGAGGGATTTATCCTTCAAGTGTCATACCCCATGTCAACAAGTCTAAAAAACAAATTGAGGGTGGCTTTATGTATTGGACATAAAGATCAACTGTCAGGCGGAAGACAATTTATGCAAATAGAAAGCGGGCAACTCGACTGAAACTTCTATGTAGAGGTTGTCCTTTTCTCTGCAAGAAAGAGAAAATGAAGAGGGCCAGTACAGTCCTTAAGTTATGATATTATATAAATTTGTTCGGGTAAATATAGCTTTGTAAATATGTATATAATTAAGCGCTAACGATTTGGGTCGTATTTGAGGATGGAGAAGTCATGTAGGTACTAGTATATGTGTTATGTTAATATCATGTGAGCACACATTATTAAATTGGAGAGCTATAAAAATAACCTTCACACCTTTTTATGTTGATAATCGGCAAATTTAATTGTTAAGTTTGAAACTTCTTCTTGGTGCATATACAGGGGGAAGAGTGGGGGATTATAGGGGATATATGTTTTGCGTTCTTTGGCCTTATCAGTACACGATACGATTAATTCTGCAATGTTGAGCAAACATCTACATAAGACGCACATTCTTTTAGGGCCAAATTCTGTGGACATTTTGCAGATGACGTTAGGTTCGTTGCACTGACGAGGACGAGGAGGGTAGGGGTGGCACCACGGGCCTCTTTTACAGTGACCTTCCAGGTCGGTTGTGATCTCCATTAATCCTAGAGGGCGTCCTCCAACTTTGCTCTTTTCATGAAGCTTAGCTTAGGGATTCTCTGTGCCCAACATTAGAAACCTTGTCCTCGCCAGCCCTACGCAATGGCGCAATATATGGATTCTGGTTTCTTCTTCTTCCTTGTAGAATCTGCAAGTAGCATTTTCCGCTAGACCTATTTAGTCTAGAGTGACCTGTCAACAGACCTACTATCATTTTGACGGTTGTGTCCTGGTGATCTTTGGCTTCCAGGCCACCCCTATATTCGATGGGTTGGTGCCCCGTTTCATGCAAACGAGACACATGTGCCTAACGAGATTGCTTTTGTGGGCATAGGCTTTTCCACATGTGCCACATGTGAACGGATGGGAGGCGGGGGTCGAAAGAAGGGCCATCCTGCTTGGACCCAGAGGGGTACTTGGTCCCAGTACTCATGAGGGGGGATGGTAGACAGAGTGGGCAAAGCTACAACTCGATGAGTAGGAGAGGTGTTGTCCAGGAGGACGGCTGAGATAACGGTAGGAAAAACAGACTGGAATACATCAAAGCGGCGTCCTTGATCGAATGCAAAACAGAAGTCGAATATTTCTGTGGAACAAGCATATAGAATTGACCATGAATAAGGCAATAACAGCATTGATAATATATCGGGCGCAAATAGTATGCAAAACGTGATGCTGCAACCCAAACCTACTGGGATGGTTGCACATCAGTGTAGTGAGACCTATGGTAACATACGGGGGCCATAACCTGGTTCCCAAATGTCACAAAAGTAGCAATCAAGAATAGTTTTGATAGCCTGACAACATCAACAACTACGACTTTGGAGGTCATTTTGTACGATTGGTTGTTGGCCTCCTCCTTCGGGGGACCTTCTTCATCCAGCTCCACTTCTGCTTGGAAGTCCTTCTGGTGCGAGGTCATTTTGGTCCTCACGCTCCTAGATATAGTAATGGAGGGAGTTGCCTACAGGGCATTGTACCGACTAACCAGAGTGGGGATTGGTGCAATGCAAAAAAAAATGGAAAAACCTTCCTTACTTGTTAACGCAAGGTAATGATTGGTGGCAGCGGCTGTTGCATAAGATTTTCCATCACATCCACATCTACCACTGTTGCACTGTGTGTCTCTTGGTTTGCACAAACACTTGACGTAACCTTGGCCCCCACTTGTTAACATAACTGCTTCTCTAATTGATAAGTATTTGGTTTGGTTGACGTCACCAAATGATAAGAATGATGCATCAGCTGGTATTAAATTTTCTGTACCAAACCAGCCTTTTATGATTCCATTCCTGCAAGCTATTTGTTAAACCTCATGCTAACGCCCTTATCGGTGTTTTGTCGATCATAATTCTCATCAGCATCTTGAATTGTTTTTATAGTAAGTTCAGAAGAGCCGCGTTCCTCTTCTGGAACGTATTTTGCGATAGTTTGACTTCTTGTTGAGCTGTTAGTGTGTTAGGCTGTTTCCAGCAAAATGTTTTAACCTTCTGTTGAAACTACGTTACCATTGGCGCTTTCGGTTTCTCCAACACTGTCTAGTAAGATGTTTTGTAATTCCTCTTCCGTGTTCAGTGTTTTAGCAAGTGATAAAGGAATATTACTGTCCTACTTTGGAATCACATTCAAGTAAGGCTTTGTATGGCGAACGTCCAATTGTTCTGTGGAAAGAAATATTCTTTTGCCACTGAACAAACTGGAGTCCTAGCGACCAGTTCTTTGAGTTATCAGCTATCCACGCACGTAACATGTTCTCGATATCTTCGACCTCTCAACGCTTCCCTGACTTTGAGGGTGTCTTGGTCTGTCATGCACGATTAAGCACTCTGGCCACATGTGTTTTACATCTGTGATAGTAGGGTTCACAAATTCGCGGCCATTGTCGCTTTGTAAAATTTTCGAAGCACCAATTAGCAGAAAAATGCTTAAAAGTTCATTAGCAACTTCTTCTGTCATTATCGTTTCTAGTGGCCGTAGAAATACAAATTTCGTTAAATGGTCTTGGTAATTTAGAATCCATTTATCATTTCATCAGCATTTGATTGAAAGTCGATCAGATCCACTTGACCACGTTCGTTAAAATCTTTGGAAAGTATTGGCCGAACAATTTTTTTTTTCTTTCCACGTTTTTTTTTCTCGTTCCATGACTTGCAACATAAAATAAATACATAGCTCAATAGCTGGTCTGGGAATACTATATTTTAAGATTAAAGCCGCCTTCATTTTGTTTCTGCCACCATGACCAGTTTTATGAACGTGAAAATTATACAATTTGTCGTACAGATCTTCAAACGGTACTACATACAATGTTAGTTTCGCTGTCGCGTTTCTTTATTAAGTGCGACTGGTTACCGACGCTGAGTACATCATAACTACTACGTAAGTTAAATATACTCTCGCCTTTCTTTCCGGCCACTATAAAATAAACATGCTAGTAAACGTACTTTAAGGTTAGATTGCTTTAATGAATACGGCATTTACCTTTTACTTTTTGCTGTTATTATTTCATTAATAGTTGATGCAATTTTATCCTTTGAGAATGGTTTCTGTGCTGGTTTTTCACTATAGTAATTTAGCAATTTTTCTATAAATTGACTTCTATCGATAATCACGGGCACAGGGCTCTCGTGTTCGGTCGCCGTTTCAATTGTTACACCACGTGCGCATACAGAACATTAACTGTCCAAGGTAAAGCAGACACTTCGTGTAAATTTCCAGTAGTAGTCCAAAACGATTTTGCACTTCACGTAACGTTTAAAAATGAAATGTCTAGTCAGTTCGTGAAATGACCAATTATGCTAGCAGGCTGCGACATATACATTTTTTATTTTGTTTTTCATATTACCTGTATAAATTTAAACTCTATATCGAGAAGTTTGCTCCGACGTGTTTTTTACTAAAATAAATGATAAACGATAAGCTTCCGATTTAATAGCAATACAATTTATCACTGTTAATCCTATTGAAAAAAAAGCAAACAAATGCTTCGAAAAGGATGCTGAAAAATAGCTTTATCGCTGCTGCTCTATTTTACAGAAACTCTCACCCAATCTAACTAATGTTTCACAGCGCTAGATTAGGCTGTCCATATAGGCACACATTCATCCTATTTACCAACCTGTTCCAGTAAAAAAAAAATCTGCCAATCTAATAAATGTAGCCATGCGGACTAGCAAGCACACCGAAATATGAGGACCAATTAAAGAAAATTAAATATTTGCAAAATGGTTTACGAATCCGGTTTAGCTTGATACGCACACGTTTTTTCACGTGAATGAATTCACATTTGATTTTCAGGTCACTCATCGATATGCATTGCCGACTGTACTGCATCCACAGCTCACTCAAATGAAAGAGGTCCCAATATTGACTCGCCCCAGTTTCTACCGCTGTTAAGAGTTAATAGCTAAGCAAACATTTTTATCTATTTCCACCATGATATCAATGACGTTTGGTAAATATTTCTTTATATTATTGGAATATTCTGCGTTGGAAATATTCCTGAAGATTACGAATACGCATTGCTGGATATCTTTAAACGAGTCTGAACGTGGCGGTGACCGAAATTGGAGGAGTTAATACGCTGAAATTATATTACGTTCCGTCTAAAAGGGTTCGTCGCATCTGAAACCGGTAATTATCTCGACTAAAATCTAATTACTGCATTCGGTTGGGCAATTTAAAATTTAGCTTGATAACACTTTACTGTGTATTACTTAAAAGACAGTCCTGTTAAAAGGAGCGAATGGATATTTCGGTGTAACCGACACATCCACAAACATAATGACGTGTCCCTAAAATGGTCGCATTCAGAGATATTGAACTTTATTATCATTGAAAAGTATTCTAAATTCTAAAGGACACGCTAGTGTTTTGGTTAGAGTCCTCAAAGCGCTAATTCTATTTCTCTTGTTCTTCTTGCTAATGCGGCAACGACTAATGGAGATGCATAAGTTTTTCTACGATTTTCAAGTCATTCGCGGATAAGTTTTCGGTTCTGGCGATCAGAAGTCACTCGTTTTCTGCCTGGATTTGGTTTGTTAAAGTGTGCCCCTGTCTCACTAAACCTTTTGAATGCAGATTGTACGGCACACTGCGAACAGTTTACCAAATTAGATATTTCCCCTTGGGACTTCCCTTGTTCGTATAAAACCGGGATTTTCACACGTTTTTTGTATGTAACCTCACTAGATTTTGGCATTTTCTATAAAATAAGATTTTGTTGAAGTACTGTAATACCAGTAGAATACTTCTTCACTCAAATAATATCAAAAGAAGACGGTTCAAAGTCTTCTTACATTCGTCATCATACTGATATTTTCAGGGGTGCCTAATACTTTTGGCCAAGGCAGTATATGACCAAACATTTCTTATGGAATAAGAAAATTCTCTTTTGCGAGGAACTACTCTGCTGAGTTTGGTTGGTTGCCTTTGTCATAATGAGGTCTTTGTTGCGTCTACTATCTTGATCCATTTTTTTCTGTTCTTAATGTTTACATCCACTATTTTCAATTTTCTTATCTCCGCCATGACCTGCTCATCACATCTTATTCTTAGATTTCTTCTTGGTTTGTCTTCAGCTGGGCTTGAATTCTCTCTCTTAATGAACTCTTCATTATCTCTTCACTCTACGTGTCCAAACCATAATTCTATTTCTCTTGTTCTTCTTGCTAATGCGGCAGCGACTAATGGAGCTGCATTCTTTGCACTTCAGGTACTTCACTTCACTTCAGTTAGAAAAAGCTCACCTCGTTCCAAATTTATTTCAAATCTATTTCAAAAAGATTTGCATGCATGCCATTTATTCATGAAATTCGAAGCTTAGAAGCAGCTATTGTATACTATATCGGCGGAAAATGTTTTAACTGCAAAGCACATTCAATAGCGTCGTTGACAAAGCATTATATCCTCCATGACCTCCTCCCATGTTATTATTAGTCTTCCTCTTGGTCTGTCCTCTGCTGAGCTTCAGTACCCTCTCTCTTTTTAATGAACTCTTCAGTATCGCTTCACTCTACGTGTCGAAACCATTTCAATCTTTGTGGTTTAGTATAGTTTTTCTCCCATTATGTCATTTATCTCATGATTCCATATCATTCTATATTCATCTTAGAATTTTCTTTGGTACTAATATTCTTCTTAATATGTTCAAAAAACCATATCGTCCGCATATGCAGCGATTTGTGTAAATTGTTTTCTGTATAATAGTCTTATTACATCCTGTTTCCTTCACTATTCCCTCCAAAAGCACATACAACAGTGTCGCTGACAATGTATCACCTTGCCTTTCTCCATTTTCTTTATTTATCTGTTCTGGTATCAAATTTATTAATTTAGTTGGTTCCCAACCCTCTTCAAATCATCCAATAAACTTGTTCTGATTACACTATTAAATGCTTGCTTGAAATCTCTGAATAGTACGGATTTACCTTTTCCAAAGCCTTGCTGGTATTCCCCAATCGCTCTATTTGTACTTCTCCAATTTCTCTCTAATTTTCAATACTGGAGTTACAATCCCGTTTTCCATTCAGTAGACATGTCTTCCCTTTTCCAAATTTTCTCAATCACGCTTGTGTATTTGTTGTAGTAATTCTTTGTCTTCTGATTTGATTAATTCGGCTTGGATTTCGTCTGGTTCCAGAGCTTTATTTTTTTTGTCTTCTGACATATTCCATAAATTCTTCAAATGTTGGTGGATCTACTTCTGTATCCCTGCCATCATCTAATTCTTCCTCTGTATCTCATTTTCTGGATATAATCTCGGAAAATATATATACTTTTGTGCATTATCTATCGACGCTTGTGGTCTACCCATTTTGTTTTGTAATCTTGTCAGTTGAAATAGTTTTTTGTTGTTTTTCTTATTTCTTTCTATTTCTTCTATATGTTGTCTGATCCATTCTTTCTTTTTCCTTTTGCATTATTCCAGCCATTGATTTCTAGCCTTATTTCTTTCATCTACTTTTCATATGCATTCTTCATTACACCAAACCTTCCGTTTTCTTTTCTTCCTTTGTTACATTTATTATAGATTCTCTAATTTCTTTCCACTTTGTTTCCCTAATATTTCTTCCTTCTATTGACAGATCTTCCAGTACTCTCGATGTGTATTTTCCTCTTATTCCTATCTCATTCAATTGCTCTATGTTTCATCTCCTTTCTCGTCATTGTTTGGTACACTCCTTCATTAATTTGGACTTTATTTTAGCAATTATTAAACAATGAACAAACTTATTACTAATCTAACTAATTAGAGCCAGTTATTGTACTATATCAATAGAAAATGTTTTATAACCGAAGAAGGAAGGATTTTCTTATTTCTTAGTTTAATACCTAAAGAAGTGCTTAGTCATTTGTCTTGACAAACTTAGCAGCTTGAGTCAGATACAACTCTCAAAGTTAGAAAAAGTGCTTATTCAGGTGGGAGTTCCCAGTCAGCTGGCTTTGATTTTGCTTATTATAAGTAAGTGGATTACTTAATCCTAAATACTGGATCCTGCAAAGAAAGATAGTAATTTCCTATCCAGTAAAACTCCACCAAAAGTCAAGATGTTTTCCTTATAACGTTTTCCGTATTACTTGATGGCCAATCAAACCTGCCCAGCCTTTCCCTGTACCAATTATGGCTAAATTGAAGGTATATTTGGGGAAATTCCCTCAAAATCCCCAGACCGGTTTGCGAGTTCCACAACCAACTCTCAGAACTGTCTTGGGATGCCAAATTGGCAAAAGTTGATTTTATTGTTATGGCATTTCGATTTAATCACAATAGGAACCAAGAATATCAACAGTAGCAAGAGTGCAACGATTCAAATGGCGGCAAAATATACAGAGTCTAGAAAAGAGTGCTCAAAATGATATTAAGCAGGAAGCCAGTGGGGAGAAAGAAGAAGGACAGACCTGGGAAAAGGTACAAGTTCTCTTGCAAGTGTATCCTACGACTGACACAAATTCAATATTTCGTCAAAAATAAGTCTTGAAACTTTTGACATAGCGTTTAGACCACCAGTTATCATAGCCAAAAGATTGGATTTTTCCCGAAATGGTTCTAAATGGTATTGCACCTCTCATATTTTTTTTGTTCTGGCATACTGGTTTTTTGACTAACTTTTCAGATATTGTAGTGAACCTAGAAGAAAACTCAACATAAATTATAATTAAGGTTACCATAACTTCCTTTTATTATTAATAACTAATTATTAATAAATTAATGTATGATTGTAGTATAAACTGCAGCAAATTTTTAAGTACACTGGATTGACCTGATTTTTTCTAAGAATGCATTCCATGTTTATTACAGTATTGACGTTAAAATCACAGTAATTCTGTTTAGCGCTGTTATAAATAGCATCAGCATTGTGTTAATCTCGTAGAAACATTATGATTTTATAGTTATCTTATCGCCTGCTTTAGATAATATTTATTCGGTCCATAAATGTATAAATATATTAGTTGTTATAAAATAATTCCAAAACGGTTTGAATATTATTCACAATAAACACATTTTTCATGTTTCAAACCTTTTTTTCGCCAAAAAAAGGGAACAAACCTTAGCGATACAAGGTTGCTAAGCCATTCTTTGTAATAGAAGTTTGCAAGGGCAATATTCTATCACAGGGGTTAATAATTCCCCAGGATAATAAAGGAAAAAAAACATTTTTTTTTGCAAAATTTGACTTCATTCATCAACATAGTCTCCATTAAGAGCAATGCACTAATTCCAGCAATTTTATAATAATTATATACCTTTCTTTTTCTTCCTCGAACAGGTAGTACCCGCTGGGGGCCAGATTTAATTCATTCAATTTGACCATCGTTTTTCTTCTTCATTTGATGACTTTTTCCCATAATTGTCTTCTTCAATTGCTCCAAGAACTCATGCTGGTTGATGGTTTTTTCGTTTTCAGTGTAGATTATGAACAATATTGCTTGCACATCTCAGGATATGGATGCCATATCCTTGCCAGCCAACTGTTGTTGTGTTGGCAGCTTTCGGCGAGGTTCACTGACTTGTGTCTACTCAGCAGAGTGCTGTTTGGAGTTTGCACTAAAGTGATGAAGCCATTCATGAGAACATGTCCTATCAATTTTTTTTATGTTCAGGCTAAACGTCTCCAAACAGCGTTCTGAATCATCGATATGTTGTTTCTTTATAATTGGCTGTGAGCCAACGTGGTACCCATTGCAAAACAGCTTTCTCATGGACAAATATTCGTGCAACACGATGGCTAGCTCATTAAACATCATTTGGCGGTTTGCCAAAATTATTTTGTACACTTTTCTAATGTTTTCCGCTGTAACCACTTCAATGGGGTGACTAGTGGGTCATCGGTGTTTGTACGGCTACGTTTAAAGTCTGCAAACTACCGTTCCACGGTTGCTTTTGGATCGAATAGAGTCAGACCTTCAACCTTCATCAAGCCAATATTTGGCATGGGCGGTGTTCTTTTCCATCAGAAAGCAATGATAAATCCTTGAAAATCTCAAAGAAAGGTAGAGCCACTAAAACTACTGTGACTTGAAAACTACTTGTTGGCTTGTCATGAAGCTTTGCTATGTATGGTGTGAAGGTTGGTGCTTTCTAAAAACTATATCAGTATTTCTATAGTGACGCCATCTTATGTCAGCTTGAATACTAACTCGTCTTTCTCCATACCTTTTATCATTACCTCCACTCGTTATCGAATTTCTGTCAGACAGAAATAAGTCGATTTATATAGGACGCGCGAAAATAAACTTCAAAGGCAAACAGAACATAACGAGGTAAAACAAACACGTCCGAGGGAGAAGCTATTCAAATTCCTCGGCTATACTTCTAACATTTTTTTCCCTCGACGTCACCATCCTCTGCTAAATCCATTCCGGGTCACAATAAACTACTTGAGGAGATGGCGAGTTATCAAACCGCCTAACATTCAATTGCTTATCGATCGCGAGCGCGGGGCGGTTGTTTGAAATTCTGGGGATTCTATCGGTGTTGTATTGAGAGAATCCGGGGCAGTCAGTAGGAATGCGAGACCGGCGTGAGTTCGGCATCTGCTGGCGTCCGTAATTGTGAAGCTTATCCAGAAATTGCTCCAATCATAACCGGAGAGGGGAAGTTGTTCGTACGGCGTCGAGTGGAGAGGATGTAATAGCACGTTGGGAGCAACAAAATACATCACCTTCTTGTTTCTCCATTATCATCCAGTGGTTATTGCTTTTACATTATCTGTTATCGTTTAAAGAACAACGGGAAGATGATGCGCTGTTGATTTAGTTAATGCGATCAGGAAATTGATTGAGCTGGTGTGGAGTGCTTGGTTATGATTTCTATTAATGAAGTTGTTTCAAGGATTGGTGTTCCGATAATGGAAACATCATGTTCCTTCCCGGTGTTCCGATAATGGAACATTAGAAATATCTTCCCTACCATGAAGAAATGCAAGTTTATTTTGTTGTTGTCTCTACTAGTTCAGTACCGATGTGCTTGAATCGGAGGAGGATTCGGATGACGATGAAACTCCATCACTTGACGTAAATCATCTTAGTGGCCGCCAAATGGAAGCCCAGGCTAGCGCGAAAATTAAAAACTTTGATGGAGTGCTTTATAGCAATTTTGTTTTTGTCTGGTCATCTTCAAGTTCCAAGATGGCGTATGTTATGGGAAGTTGATACAGATAATAGGAATATTTTTGATATAATAAAAAAGTAGGCTCCTTGTGCTGACAACTATTTAACATGCTAAATGAACATTTTCTGGCATATGCTACGCTCAGTGAGAAATTCATTATAGATGAAAGTATGGTTCCTTACTTTGGTAGACATGGGACCAAGCAATTTGTAAAGGGAAAGCCTATTAGGTATGGCTGTAAAATATGGTCACTGTGTGATAGTCTTGGATATCTTCTACAGTTCGAAACTTACCAAGCCAAGCAAGCTAATCGATCTCTTATACAATTAGGACTACGACGATATGTAGTGATGACACTTTCGGTGAGATTACCTGAAAATATTCCATTCAAGAGTTATGCTGATCGGTATTTCTCTAAAATTGCTGAATCAGCTACAAAAAAAAACTGGACTATACTGGAATTATCAATCCAAATAGGGTAGAAAAATGCCGTTAAAACTTCTTGCCTCTCAGCCTTATAAGATTGGCCAATACAATAAAATTAGGGCCGGTGTAGATCGTATGGCCCAAAATATTAACAATTATAGACTTGGTGTGCGATCTAAGAAGTGATGGTGGCCTCTAATTGCGTTCTGTTTAGACACATGTATGCATAATGCTTGGTAAAATTTTAGACGCCAACCAAACTGTGAAAAAGTTGATTTTATAAAATTTAGAAGAGAACAGGTTCAGTTCTATCTCAAGAAATATGGGCGGCCTTTTACCAGCAGTGGACGTCCTAAAACCTCCAACCTTTGTCAGAAAGAGTTCATAATTATATAAGATATGACGGTTTAAATCATTGGATCGTTTCTACAGAAAAGCAAAATAGATGTGCTATGTGTCAGAAAAAAAGAGTGTAAGCTAAATCTGCACGATCATTGTTTTAAACAGTATCATGTTGTTGATTAAGTTATTGTTTTTGCTAATTAAAACTACAATTTGAATTTAATTTTGTGTTGTTCATTGTTCAATTTTGAATAAATTTATAAAGCAGGGTAGCAGGGCAGAATTTTACCAAAATTGCGCGCCATTGAGGACCACTGGCCCCTTTTTCCAAAACTTATATTCCATACGTTACTACAAGCAAATTTGTTTATGTTAGTACAGCCGAACTCACCTTACTGGCAACAATAATTTATATTTAAACTGAGATTTACGTTTCCGCCTCAAAACCCATTCATAATATTACATAGGCAGTCGCTGTAAAAAAAGAAAACGCATTACACCGACTGGGAACCGATGCGATTCCCCCAGCAAAATATAATTTTATATTCACTGAATTGAAATTTATGATAGCTTTGAGAGTCATCGCTTTGTAAGCGCGAGCGATATTCTTAAATAATATGGGGAATTCGCCGATATATCTGTACCAGGAGTTATTTGCGGAAAAGAAATCTTAAAGTATTGCTGATATGTCAAGAACATATTTCACGATGTAATATCTCGACTAATTACGAAAGTTCATCAACAAGTCTTTATTAAACATTAAAATTTACCCGCTATGTAGTTGAACACGCTCTTCTCTGACAATACCGCTGAAGGCAAGTTATAAACGCCAGGCTTAATATTAGAAATGAACTTTACAATGTTTGAAATGTTTTCCTTAACTGTCTAGTACATGTACATATTTACTATTTGTAGTGCGAGTACACTTATGCGGATAATAACCATTAAAATAGATAATATTCGCGCGATAACTCGTTGTTATGACTTCATAAACGAGCATCAGATTCCCAGTGTTATAAATTTTCGATCGCATTGCTCAACGTCGCGTCATTATTTGAAATCAATACTGGAACCGGATGTCCAAAATAACTTCTAGAATGAGGGTTTATCGAAGATAAAATTAGATAAACAAAAAATCTATTTGAAAATACATATTTATGTATATTGAGGTGTTGGAATGATTTATTTATTTATATATTTTTTTGGCAAAAAATCCCTTTAGTCAATTGCATGTATCCAAAATTTGCACGAAATCGAACGCTTTTCGAAAATTGTTAAAAATCCACATTTTTTCCATACATACGCTTTTGCTGCAATTTTGAATATACAGCGTTAGTAAAAAGTCCCGGAACGGTCGAATAACTTTGTTATTTGAAAATTATGATTTCTGAAATTTGGTATGGGGGTATAGTTAATATAAATGCATTTTATGCAATACAGTTTATATTTTTTTCACTTCCGGTTTAATCGGCAATACGTCCAACTTTTTTTTTTAAACGGAACGCCCAGATTTTTTTAACACTTTTGAATGCAAAATAAAAAACTACGTTCAGGAAGTATTAAGATGTTTATTTTTATTCACAAGAAAACAGTTAAAAAATTAAAATAGTGTCCTAATACAGAAAAATCAAGATACCTGTCTATTCAGGTTGCGATTACAATAATTGTTCAAAATGCTCTCCATTTACAATTTGACCGTTTACATTTTTGTCTAATTGTAAATGGAGAGCATTTTGAACAATTATTGTAATCGCAACCTGAATAGACAGGTATCTTGATTATTTATGATGATTCCGACTTAATCATATATACAATCAACCTCTCGACATAATTTCCAGTTTTTGAGCTTATCTTAAGTGATTACTGGAATTTTCTTTGTCTACAAGGGGTTTCGATACAAGCAAAATTTTTTAGAACGAATAAGTTTTTCTCCTAAAACACATTAAAAAAGTTGCCCCTATAGGGAACCCAATCAAAAAAGCAAAAAAAACTCATTTGAGGCAAATTCGACACTTTTATCGCATTCAGCATGATCGATTACATATACAGGGTCCTGCAACTGAACTCCGGTCTTTGATTGCTCATTTGCTATTCAAGTGAAACGCTTTTCGGAAACACACGATGAAACTAGATATTAAGGAGTATATCTTAAAATTATTTTGGCTTATACAGGCTGTTCGGAAAACAATGGGCATAATCACATATATATTTTTTTAAATAGAACATTGTGTATATTTTTGCATTTTTGGATGTCACTGACTATTGTCTATACGTACTTACTTTATTTCTTTATTTGATGCGCTTGTTTAGTGGAAATTAATATTTTTGTTAAAAAATCGATATTTACATAGCCCCATTAAAAAAATCAGTACTGCCACAAATGTGATGTTTACGATGAAATAATTGGGAATTCTTTTAGCAAGCCATAGAAGAGAGTTTGGGCAAAATTTCAAGCTATTGCGACATACAGAGCATTACAGGGTGTTCAGAATTCATGATCCAATTTCGGAAACTTTGACTAACTTTTTGAGATTTTTTTTAAATCGGACACCCTGTATATTTTTGCATAAACAGATGCCGTGTCGGATTTGGGCTAAAGACTTTTTTTAGGCAGAAAATGTATAAATAGCAACAAAGATTCAAAATCCCAGCTGCTATTTATATATTTTTTGGTAGAAAAAGCCATTTTGCGGCAATTTGACACTTTTATCGCATTCAGGATGGTCAATAACATATACTTATATCCAAAATTTGAACGAAATCAAACGGTTTGCGAAAATTGTCAAACATTCACATTTTTTCCATACATACCCCTTGCGTTTTTTGAAAAAAATCTCGACTTCTCCGATTTTGCTGAAATTTTGAATATACATATACGTAATTGGCGATGCCGAATACGATAAAAGTCTTGAGCTAAAGACTTTCTTGGCCAAAAAAAAATATAGATCCCAAATTCCAACTGCTATTTATACGTTTTTTTTGCCAACAGAAACTCTTTAGCCCAAATTTGACAGTTTTATCGTATTCAGCATATTCTAACTCTCCAATTTCGTTCATGTTGTCAAAACTTGCATATGTTCATATGTCTGCAATTAATTTTTGCATTGAAACTAATTTTTTATGTTTGTTTCAGGTAAGATCACCCAAATATGTTCCATACTAGCGATTTAGGTGGTAAGTTGTGTTTGACTTATTGTTAGTTTTATAGCGGATAAACACCACGGTATTGTTAGCATAAATATAGCAATCTTTGATACGCTAGTTTTTTGTTTTGGTATTGTACAATCTGCAGCACAATCAACACATTCTTGTGCCATACTTCAAAATGAAAATTTTTGGGTTGGGACGCCCTAATCATTGTAATATGGTCAAAATTGCGTTGAGGTTGTGTCTATTGTCTGGATCTGATTAACTGAGTACATTACTTCATGTAATCTCCCAACCAATAGAATAGACTGTGAGAGATTGTTTTGAAACCGCCAAAAATTGATGGCATACTTATGTATATGTACAATAGGTTAATGTCTGCAACTAGAAAGATTCTGTGAGCTTGCCACGCATACAGTGATGAGCATTAAATGTACCAGCGCATTTAAGAAATTTATATTGCAAAATAGGTTCTCCATTAAAACCGCGCATAAAATATTTAACGCAATCTATATTGTCGGTGGTTTCTAAAATTTCTGTAACAACTTTTGTCAATAATTAACCAGGCTCATGTCTAGCGAATCAGCGACAATCCTGCGCCAATATATGCTGTAGTCTTAGAACGTAATTTACTCTAATCCCTTACAAAGCAAACTTTGGTAGTCTGCTTTTAAATAATAAACACTACAAGGTTGACCAATTATGCAACATAAATTTAGAGGGAAAATAGGGTGTTTGCTGTGTACTCGGTTAAGGTTATTTCGCTAATGGAGGGCGACAAAGTGAAAATGACAATTAATAAATAATTTCTCCGCACCAACTCCATGTATTAAACCTAATTTCATGCGAATTAAATTGTTTGAGTAAGAAATTAAGGATCTCCTATCTTGAATTGATGACGAATTTATTTTATTCGAAAAGAGTAAACGATCGCAAAAACTTAATCGCGACAACGCCAGTAAATACGAAGTTTCACTTCTATTGTTATACTTCCCTTTGCCTGAAAGAATTGATTATAACCAGAGCCATTTGTGGAAATGTTTGCGTGAAAGAAACTTCACACGCTAGAGATTGCGAAATAAGTACTCGGGGAGTTCCAGATCTCTTTCCGTTATTGAAACTTCTCTATTGGCGTTGTCTGTAGTGTGATATATGGATGCCATTGTGAGGAATGAGGAAAGATCGAGATCTAGGGAATTAGTTGTAAACTAAGGAGGTAATTCAATAATGGATTTACTATTATCAATATTGAATGCCATCAATTGATTGTGGTTGCTTTCTTTCGCAATAATCTCTGTGCGAGGAACTGAAAAACTGACAAGGAATGTAATCCAATTTTTTGCTTTATATACCGTTGAGCGTGATTATTAAATTTAGACTTGAAAAACTCTTAACAAGATTATTTCTGCAAGAACTAATTTGAACGAAAAACCTAATCTGCTTTTAACTTCTATACATTTTTATATGTATGTTGTACGAGATAAACGGATTTCATCGCTTGTATTTACGACAGCCCGCTGAGTATTGTGAATTTTGCTCGCATATTTTTTCCATTACTTTTTCACAAACGATTTATTTTACGGCAGAAGAAAGATCGTTGGGACGTCATAACATCCGCCCGGAGAGATGATGAATGCAAAGAAGGCTGTAAGGATTTCCACTTTACCTTCGCGGGAAATGTATCCGCCGAATAGCGCCTTTCTCCTCTGTAAGAAGCGTTATCTTATCTATATACATACATACATTCAGCAAAAAAAGTATAGAATCGCCCTTTTTTTATTTTTCCAAAATTGTATGTATGATATGTATTAGTATTATGACTGCCATCCGCCTGGGTAAAGTCTCAATAAGGCCTCTGATATAGTCTGAACTCACCTGGTTCCATTCTTGAGTGATGCTGCTTCTAGCTCTTCTAGCATTCTTAGTTGAATTGATCTGTTTTGTAGTGTTCACCCAATACTGCCCCAGGCATGCTCTATTGGATTCATGTCTGGGATTCGAGCTGGGCACTCCAAACATTGTTGGTAATGTTGGCAGTGGGAGGTCGAGCCTTAACATACATTAAATGGAAATTAAAGCATATCTTCCCTTTATCTGTTTATCTGCGGTGATAATGCCATAATGCTTGCAACCACCAACTCTGTCTTGGTCTCAAAATATGCACTTCTCCATATCATAATCGAACCACCTATGAAAATTGCACTGACTTAGACTGGATGTTGGGAACAATATTTCCAAAATCTGTTGGTATCTTGGCGAACGTTTGAGGAAGAATGAGAAGAACTTAAGCAAGGAGTCGTAAGGCAACTAAAAATAGTAAATGGTAAATAATCTAGTTTTGGAAATATTTAATAAATCCTGGAAGGAAGAAGCCGTACCTCTACCTGCAGGCTGAACTAGAGATCTTATAGTGCGGATTTTTAAAGAGAGAAATAATAAGGACTGTAATAGTTACAGTAGAAGGTAATGGCAATCACTAAAGAGAAGCAAATAATGAACATAAGGGTAAAAGAGACAGAAATTGAAGTTTTCGTGTGCCAATATCTTGCAGTCCCATAGACGAAATTGGAAAATACGAAACAGATAAATAATAATAATAAGACAGAAAAAGCCAACAAAGTGTATGTATTATGCCATGAATCGAAGTTTTCTTAACAACAAAGAAATATTGGAACAAACCAAAATGACTGTCTTCAAAACGATTTACCGACCAATTTTTGTTTATGGCTGTCAAACTTGGGTCCTAACTATATAAGAAAAGAGTAAAGGCAACTGAAATGAAGTAGTTACTAAAGAACAGTGAAACGTGTGACCATAAAAGACAAAATACGAGGGGTGGCTGAAAAGTAACGCACACTTGCTCCTAACGGGCGAACAAAATATAATACGGACGCGCGCCCATTCTCAGTCGATAGCCACAACCTGTCCCTACATAAGTTTTAAGTTTTGTAACTGTCGGTTGAACGGTTACGCGTTCATACGTGTTACAATGGCAAGCTGAACACCTGCTATGTGCACGCACTTCAAACAACGTGTAGTGATTGAATTTTTGACGGCGGAAAACAGTACGCCTACGGAAATTTATCGGCTGTTTATGAAGCTGAGACGGTTGACAGAAGTACTGTGAATAGATGGGCCACAATTCCGAGGCGGGCCAGTTGAATATTTCCGACGAACAACGCAGTGGACGACCAGTTTCTGCCAGCGATGATGAGGATTGTTCTCGCGTCGACAATCTAATTTAAAGTGATTGCAGAATCACTCAATAACGAATCGAAGATAGTTTAGGAATATCAAAAGAAAGAGTAGGCTTCATTATTCGAAAGTTAGGCTATCGAAAAATTTGTGCATGCTGGGTAACAACTTTTGGAACGTTATCGACGCGAAGGAGACGGATTTCTTTTCAAAATCGTGACTGGAGACGAAAGTTGGATTCATCATTACGACCCTGAAAGAAAAAGGCAGAGTATGGAGTATCGACATCTCAATTCACCGAAGCCTAAAAAATTTAAAACAACGCCTTCAACGAACAAGCTTTTGCTTTCTGGGATGCCCCAGGAGCTGTGATGATGGGATACCTCGAAAAAGGGTGCACTGTAAATTCGGAACGTTACATTCAGACGTTACAGACATTACGGAAGCGTGTTCGACGAGTACGATGCACCAGTGGCCGAGTTTTACTGCACCATGACAATGCAAGACTACACACGTCACACGCCACTCAAGAAGCTTTGGGCCCCCCTGCAATTTGATGTTGTTATTCATCCTCCATACTCCCCGGATTTGGCTCTGTGTGATTTTTACTTATTTCCTCTATTAAAAAGGGACTTTAAGGGAAACAGATACGCCAATAATCAAGGAGTGAAAGGCGCTGTACGCAGTTGGATACGAAAACAACCGGAATAATTCTTTAGGAACGGATTTGAAAAAAGGGTTCTGCGATGGGAGCGCTGTCTGGAGCGAGATGACGACTACATGTTGTTTTTTAATTCTTTTTTTACTTTTGTGAATATCTCATTAAATCCTCGAGTTATAAGCAAGTGTCCATTACTTTTCAGCCACCCCTCGTATGTAATGGCACAATTAGGCAAGACCAGAACATAGAACCAATTTTACATTTAATTGAAAAAAGACAACTTGAATGGTGGGAAAATTTGCAAAGGTTGGGCGAAAAAGTAAGAGAAATATGGGCGTCCAAATCATGGATGAAGAGGAAGAAATGAAGACCCAGGCAAAGACATGACATGGAGTGGTTGGGAAAAAACCTGGCACAGAAAGGAAAACTATGGCAAGAAGCTAAGGAACTTGCAGTAGGGAAAAAGGAGCCAGATTCAGCCATGGGGCACAATTGGCCACCCCTTTTAAAATTTAAGAACTTCGAATGTGGCGCCTTAGACGGTTTAGAATAGCAATACCATGTCTTTGTCTCTGCGTGGAAAAGTTTCTGTGTGCATCAGTTAACTAGTGTCTCTATAATAGTTATTTACGAACCAAGTGCGTGAAACTATATTTCGCGAATGAGTGGCCAGTTTAAAGCGCGAGCCGAAGGCGAGCGCTTTTATGGACACGAATTCGCGAAATGTTTCACGCACGAAGTTTGTACAATAGTTTTTGTACGAGTACTTTAATAATACCCATCATTAAATACGTTTTGATTTATAACACATTACAAATCTCTTGATATTAATTAAAAAATTTTGAGTTGGCAGTATTGATTATTTGAAGTGACATTTAATTTAAAATTCGAATTCAGAAAATTTAATACAAAATTAAAACCTGTCTAACATGAATTCTGATAATGAAATAGAATGTACACCACCTGAAATTCGGGAAGCTGCCAATACTGCAGTAGATAATTTATTACCCATAAAATCAATAAGCGTATACAAAACCACTTATACTAAATTTATCACTTGGGCTAGATCTAGAAATATAAAAAAATTCTCCGAAAATTGTTTATTAGTTTATTTTCAAAATTTACAATCAAATAAATCATTATGGTCGACTTCCATGTTAAAATCATGCTTAATAACATATGATAATACGGATATATCCAAATATGCAAAACTCGTAGAATATTTAAAACAGACAACGAAACAACTTCAGCCTAAAAAATCAGCAGAATTAAGCGAAGAACAAATCACTTGCAATGCGAATAGCTGAGTACCTTCAGCTTGATAGCGCAAGTAACTTCACTGGTCACTGTTTCCGAAGGAGTTCAGCGACACTGTTGGCAGACCAAGAAGGTGGCTTGCTTTCAATTCAAAGGCATGGTGAATGGAAATTATCTACGGTTGCAGAAGGATATGTCAAAAATTCTGTGCATAGTAGAATTCAATTGGCTAAAAAAATGACTCCGTTAGAAATGTCGAGTCCCTCTGCAACTAGTTCGACATCTGAAATACAAGATATACGCAATAATACAATCAACGTTACACTACCTTCGCAATTGAGATCAATTGAAACAAACAATCAGTTAATCCCTGGGGTATCAATCTCTGATTGTGAAAATTACCCGATCAAAATTTTTAATAATTGTTCCGTTTCAATTTCTGAAAAGAATGAATGAATGTAATTTATACAATAGTTGTTGCTGTTCTGACATTGAATTACATACCTTCCAAATATAACAATTTCTGTTTTATGTCGTTTTATTATTTCCACAGAAAAACAATGAGCCGGTCAGCATACTATTAGGGTTAGGGTTTCATGATTTTAAAATGTCACTAAATTAATCAAGTTGCAGTTAGTACCAACTTTACTTCACGCACTAGTGCTTAAAATGGCTTTTTACGCACGCAAATCGAATCGTGAAATGAAATGTTTTGATAAGCGAGTACAAAAAAAGAATTTAACTGTTTTCGGATCTGCAAGGTAATTTTTTGCGAGGTTATATTTTTCGTTGTAGAAGCTGTATGTCTGTTGACACTCTAAAACTGTTTACTGCAGTATAATTGTATATTACTTGTAATTGTCCTTAAACATTACTAACCTAAACATATATTTTGTGGGTGTAGGGGGGAAAGTTTTGATGCAGATGGGGCACATTCAGCTGCATTATGTGGGGCAGATTTACCCGCATGGTGTGGCGCAGATTCAGTCTGACTGAATGTGTCCCATGAAATCCCATAAGCCAACAAGCAAATTGACACCTGAAGTTGCAAAGAAAGGAGCTGGCAACCGCAAGGGGCGTCAGATTCAGAGATATCAATTAAACTTGCTTCCGATGACGAGGTGAGTGAAGAATTTTTTGATGAAGACATTGTAAATCAATTTCTTATAACTTACAGTAACTACTGACGACTTTCTTTTGGTAAAATTTCCAACGAAAAGTGTTGTAAAGTTGTGAATGTCTTTAATTAACAAGAATTTGAAATCAGTTTTCTTCTGTGTACAGGCCACAGTCATTAATTCTGTTACCCGATTGTCCTTGATATACTTACTGTGAGATTCAAAAAGATTGTCAATTTCTTGCCCGTAGATAGTGGCAAATAAGAGAAAAGGAACTACAACACGAACGCCAATGTCACAAAATGCCAAGAACATTAATTCAGTGTATCAAATTTGTATCTAGGTAACTTCACTCATTAAAATGCTAAGAAGTATAGTTACATTTTTCGGGAAGACAATTTCTTTACTACGACAATCATTTTGAATCTCACTTTATCTCTAGTAAATCGTACTGATGTGACTGCAAAATTGTCTTCTACAACAGCCAGGACGTCTTCACTACTGACCTTTAACTTCAATTTTGCGACATTGACCATTCAGTAGGAATAAAATATGCCAATTGTGTTAGTTAACCAAATAAATATACTTTATAAGCACTTCATACTTTTTTTCACGTATGGATTGTGAAACATTTTTTTGTTGCTCATACTTAAAAAAGTCATAAACTGGCTGAATCTGCCTCCCTTTCCCTATCTGATGAGAACAGGCAATACCTAGCCTTGGTTGTGAACAGAATGTCAGCCCAATCTTCATTGGTCCAATCACGATGATCTCTCGCAAATTGTAGTCTGCAAACTCGGTGTTCTCTAGTGAGTATGTAGTGTTTAATCTGCTTTGCAGTGTAATGCCTTATTCGCAAGGCATTATTCGCTACTTTGTCATGGTCTCCTGTTATATCCCCTAGTTTCACTATACCTGCGGAACAGTTTCGAAATTGTCGATTGTCAGATACCTAACAACCTCCCAACACATCTTTGACTTCTACCATCGTTAATTAATGACCATTTCTTTCGTGATTCAAATTATGAACATTACTCATTGGAGGACCGTCATTCATTTTTACCAAAGCAGGCTAAATGATTCTGCATGGAAACACGCAAAGGTGATTCCATAATTTTTTTCCAGCTGGATGCCAAATTAACGTCACACTAACTTACTTAAGATTAAATATTATTTTCCGGAACAAACATATTTCCGATTACATTCGGCTTCGATAAGAATTCCTACTTTCAATTAACTTAATATTCTTCACAGCTATCGAGCACTTCGTATTTTCTTTTTCAGGATTTCGAGACTGTGTCGGCGCGGTAATGGACCTCCGTATCCTCGCTAATCGCTTCGATGGTTCACCCGCGTCTTCGCCGGGTTACCACGCTGTCGAATTTACTTCGCGACCTTTCTGCGCCCCGAGAACTTTTCGATTTCCGTTCGCTGGCGAATCCTGAAAAGTGATCATCGAACGTCACGAGGGAACCAGCCCGAGATGTCGGAATTATACGCTTTTCGAATTGAAATTAAAGCCGGGGGAATTTGCGAAACTTCCTCTTGCTGTTTTTAAAAGGGATCGAATTTGATTTATTCCGATACTTTTATTACATTGTTTATTTTTGGGGGGTGGATATCGGGAAGTTTTTGTACTTGGTGATATAATTTTCTTGTTTCTCTTTTATGGTTGATACTTTTCTTGTTTATTGGATGAAATCGTTTGATTGTGGTACCGTTGGAGGTCTTTATTCTTTAAAATAGGAAGAATTTATACGATAAAAAGCAATAGAGACAAGGTTTATACGAAAAAGGATTTGAAACGAGCTATAAGGGAAGAAGCACCGCTTACAAAGCCAGTGCAGTATACAATATACAACATGACTTTTAACTATCACATAAGAGGCATAAGGAGACAAAAAAGCACTGACCAAGGCAGTACAGCTATTCAATGCACGAAAAAGCCACCACAATGATAACGAACTAACGAACTAGGACCATCCAAGCATACTAGCACTTATCCAACCCCACCCACCTCTCATCAAAACATTCTAAACAACATTTTCCAAAAACAAATTCTAGGCTTCTCCCATCAATAGTTAATGAAAAAATATTACTGCCATCACCAGCCACTACCTGCTCAATATAAAACTCCTAATTTGGTCTACGTCCCTTCAAAATTACTGCAAAGCATCTATAGTGAGGCTAGAACCATTTCAAAACTGGCAACCCCAACTGTTACCTGCTACTAATCTGCTCCTGACTCTTTGAAGATTCTAGCAAAACATTCTGAACAACACTTTTAAGACTCTTCCATAGACAGTTCATAAAAATAAAACATTTTGCTGCCACCACTCCCAATTTCCTAGTCAAAATTAAACTACTCAGATTTGCTACACTCCCTTAAAATATTCCAAAGTTTCTATGCGGCGTCAGCAATTCGTGAGGTTAAAACTATTAACTACGCTCATCTACTCCTGAAATTTTGACGATTGTGTTAAAATATTCCAAACATTTTTCCAATAGTTGCAACGGTACTTTCGGGATTTCCGGGATTTAGATAATTAAACAAAAATATATATCGGTAGTCGACTCAAAATGCGCGAACCTCTAATTTCTGCGCGTCGCACACAGCTTCAAGTTGCGATGGAACTCGCTAGATGGCGTACGGCGATGAGTCTGCTATTTGTCACTAAGTTGTTATTGAAACACGGAAGATTAATTATCTATCAAGCACAGGAAAAAGAGAAATTCTTGTTCGTACACAGGTGATAAAAGTCAAACGAAATGTTTACAAAATGCATAAATAATAAAACAGCGGTTTACAGAACTAAATACTGGAGGCAAAAGATACATATATACATATTTACAAGAATAGCAATGCGATAAGTTTGAATACAGTAATAAAACCTTAAACAATGCTTACGCAAAGTACTGGTCGGGTATCCAGGTAATTTTCTTCGAATAGATAAAATATAACCTATTAAAATAACAGACATGTGTCTACAGTCGTATACGGGATAACGGTGTATGAGGATCGACAAACTTCGACACCTCACCGGAGGAAGCGCAGAGACCACCTTAATCGGCCCCTCTGCGAACGGTACGGTGGTGATTCAGAAGAGGCTAACTTTATCGGCTCCTCTACAGAATACCTGGGGGGTGTGCTCGAATGGGGTCAACTGCTCGGCTCCCCAATGTACGGGACGTCTGAAGGCCAACTTAATCGACTCCTTAACATGCTGGCCAACTTCCCCGCCTCCGGCAGTCAATAATCACGGAAGGAGATTTTGTGAAGACCAACTTGATTCTTCACCTGCTGGCCAACTCCTCGGCTCCAACAGTCTGGAAGGAAAGAAAGAAAGTGGGTCATTCTAACAGCGAAACGCGATTTTTATATACTCTGGTCAGTACCCTTTTTACGGCATGACATCATAAGCAAAAATATTGTCAAAACATACACCGCATATCAAAACTCGAATATACAGGCGAGACCAAAACTATTTACATATACATACCCACATATGCTAATACAAGAAAACAATTTGAAGATAAATATTAACTAGATAAATACAAGTAATTAAGTTCTAAATATTGTTTCTCCTGCTACGAACGCTGGAGTTTGTTACAAAGTTTAGGTATCTTTCATAAATAATTCATGAAATTATCGAAGAAATACAAATTTTGCTACCACCCCATGTCATTTCCCACTCAAGCTGAAGCTTCTCTGCTTTGGCTTCACATTTCTTTCATACAGTTGCAAAGTTTCCAGTTCAAAAAATGATTCATAAAAGCAAAATTTTGCTGTTGTCTATGAGGATGTCCGCAAAAACGCAATCAATAGTATAAACGAAATCTAAAACATCGTGGCGCCTTTCAAGTTTCCTTCCATTTCTGTATCTTTTAAAAAGAACGGTGGAGGGAGCAGGGGAGAGGGCGAGGGTGATGGTTGAAAGATTTCGTTTTTGTAGATTATTTTACGAAATTTAGAACCTAGATGATTCCCAATAATTCAATTTTGGCATAATTCAGAACAAACTTCTAAGAAACTGACTTTCAATATAAGGGATGGAGGTAAAGGTGCGAAATTGTTTTTTTTTGTCAATTATTCTGCAAAATCTGCAAAGAAGACAACTGACATTTAAACTGCTCCAAACCATATTTGTTGAAAATATTTAGAACTAGCCTACAATAATTTGGAACATTTTCCAAAAATTCATTCAAACATCACCAGCTGATGAACAATTTGTGAGAATGAGAGCAATAATCAAGGAAGAATAAAGAGATGATAGACAATTAACCTCAGTTATGGATTGCCTAACAAAATATTGCTACACACTTACCCCACTAGGAAACATAGGAGAAACCTTTCGTGGCATCAAGATTGAGCCAAAACGCAACTTCGTTTCTATGACTGCAGCCTTCCTAGCCAGATGGATTTTCATCTGGTCTTGTAGATGACCCGTGGAATTGCTCGTCCATGGCTCTGCATTAGTGGCTGTGTACATTGCGGGTGTATGACTTGCGGCTGAAATATAACTTGTTACCTTCTGTGGTTACATCAGATCTGCAACTTTCCTTCACACTTTATTCAGGCTTAGGACTGACAGTCTAAATAACTGGCGTGTTTAAAAATTGCAGTGACTCCACTGTCTGGTTTGTGTTAGTAAAAAAGAAAAAAGAAACTAACACGTACCTTATTTTACTCCCTCGATTTAAATTTAAATTGAAGGAATCAATATAATTTAGTTAACCACAACACTAATTCACTCACTGCAATACGATTTAAACACGAGTTTTAAGGAGTGTAGCTGGCGGAACACGCTAACCAGAGCAAGTGACTCCTCTGAACCTGCAGAATTATTAAGGTAACTCAAAACAGATCGCCTTATGATAACACAACATTTTTAGACCTATAAACAAGATAATCAACAATACATTCACAGATATCATTTTAATTTGTACTAGGAGATAACTCAAAATGGAGCTATTCTCCAAAGATTTATGCTACAAGATTAATAAGGTAACTCAAAATAGACCGCCCTGTCAACATATTTAGAGATTATAAATGTTTGATACTACACTAGAAAATAAACAACAAAATCTCACTAGAAATAATGTTCAAGAATAAAATGTTAAGTGTTTTAACTGTACCAGGAGATAACTCAAAATGGAATTATCCTCCTAACATTTATACTACACTACCAGTAAGGTAACTCAAAATAGAGTCGCCTTATCAAAGCAGAAGATTTCAGGCAATTTTTGGCAGTACACACCAATTCTTTCAATTTCAACTTCCAAGAATTATAATTGTACTAAGCGATAACTCACAATGGAGTTATCTGCCAAATATTTAGACAACACAAGTGGTAAGGTAACTCAAAATGGAGTCCTCTTACGAAAACACACATTTCAATATTGAACGTTAAAAATTGTACGAGGCAATAACTCAAAATGGAGTCATCTGCCCAACATTTAGGTTATACTGTTGACAGCTGAAAGAGAATTTACTACCTAGACACAACTCAAATTTGAGTCGTCAGTAGGAAGAAGTTATTAGGCACATATTGGAAAATAAGTATAAAATAAACCAACCACTAACCTGGTTTCAAGTGCTGCTCACCTGCAATTAAAAGTATAAAGCATTAATAGACAAGTTTTATTGATATAATTTAGCACGTATACTTACAATACTTCACTTGTTTGCAAAACCGCACTAAGTTGAAGTTCTGCAATGTTGTTTTGACAAAATTATAAACGAATACATAACTTAAATTTGACTTACAATTTACTTATTAGGTACATATTTACAAATCCAATATAAAATAAAATAAACCAACCACTAACCTGGTTTCAAGTGCTGCTAAACTGTAATCAAAAATAATTAAAAATATAAAGCAATAACAGACAAATCTTATATACGTACATATTATACCATATATACCGCACTTACAATACCTCACTTGTTTGCAACATCACACTAAAGTTGACGTTCTGAAATGCTGTTTTTACAAAATTAGACACGAATACATGACTTAATTTACAGTTACAATTATCTTATTAGGTAGATATTTACAAATATAATATAAAACAAAATAAACTAACCACTAACCTGGTATCAAGTGCTGTTAAACTGTAATCACAAATAATTAAAAATATAAAGCATTAACAGACAAATCTTATCTGCATATTATACGATATATGTATACCGCACTTGCAATACTTCACTTGTTTGCAACATCACACTAAAGTTGATGTTCTTAAATGCTGTTTTTACAAAATTAGACACGAATACATAACTCAAATTTGATTTATAATTTTATTTAACATAAGTTTGAAATTGTAACATTTTCCAACAAACAAAAACCGATCAAACATAAAATAGAGCTATTTCCGAACTATATACCAAGAATTCTTCGAGGGTCGAACTGTTCGGACTGCTAATAAAACAAATTAATTACACGGTTAATAAAATGTATACGTATACTTTCTAGCAATCATTACCTAATGCTTTTAAATCATTCATACATCAAATCATTTACATGACAGACTACCATTCAGTAAGAGTACTGTCTCGTAAGCATTATCTTCACAATTTTAACACAATCCACCAAACCATCTCCCACGTAGACTACCATTCAATAGCAATCAATCTCCCACAGCTTTAACAAAATAAATCACTTGCACAGCAGACTAACACCCAATGAGAATACGTTCATACCCCTTAAGTAACGTAGAGCAGACCTACGCAAGTTTGAGACGTCATCGAATACCTCATGAACGAACAAGCGCCCCCGACGAGTTTGCTAGACCCCGTACAGAGGTATGTGGTGTCATTGGAACCGTGCCATTCGAGCACCCACCCAGAAAAAAATCCAAGTGTCAAACAAGAAGCGAGAACCTGACGAACATAAGATATCTCAGATATCTCGCCCTATTGTATGTCCCTCACACCATCACAGAAGCGATACCAAAATTATCCGCATTCATATTGGGGTTAGTGCTGTGCTTGCGTCAATGCCATAATGGCATGGTGGAAGCGGTAGGGGTGAATGAATTAAGCTGTGGATATTGAAGCGACCGTACACGGGTACAAGAGTAAGGACAATAGGAACACGTAGTAGATTTAAGATCGTAAGTATTATGTACCAGACGCGTTCGCGTATTATTGAATTAACAGCTACTGCTCAGCAGTTAGCGCACACTTTGCTTGATGGAACTGTCAATTTGACAGCTTCGTCCGCCCGACTGCTACCTAGTCGGACGAACTAAAAACCGACGATCTCCGTTATTATGACAGCATGATTGGCCGTGCAGTGGGGTTAGCTTTAGTTCTGTAGATTATGGTGATGGCGGTAGCTTTATGTTATAAGTGCGCAACATACTTAATACGTATCGTTAGCTAACCACGGAACTGCACTCACACTGTCGCCTTTAATATCCTCAATCCTATAATATAACCATACCGAACGTGTTCATAGTGTACATACCCTTGTTTCAAACTTACATTCGAATTCGCAGACATAGTTACAATACAATATATAATTTTCCCAACAAATTGTTTGCAAGCTACTAAGTGAAGTTAACCTAAGTAAATCCCTGACAAGAGAAGATAAAGCAGCTTAATCAGAAAATTGATTGGAGCAGATGCTCATGCATTATTTAGCAGACCGAACAATTGATACCTAATTGATAACTAATCTTACGCTAGCTAAGGCCCAAAAAGTAAGGACAGTGTGAACACCTAATAGATCTACGTAAGTATCATGAACTAGACGCGTCCGCGTGTTGTTTAATTAATAGCATTTTGCTGCTTAGCAACTTGCGTACACGTTGCTCGAGGATACTGTCAATTTGACAGATTTGTCCGCCCGGCTGCTACCTAGTCGAACGGACCAAAAACAGACGATCTCCGTTGTTATGACAGCATGATTGTCCGTGCAGTGGGGTTAGCTTAAGTTTTGTTGATAGTGATGGCGGTAGCTTCATATTATAAGTGCGCAACGCAATTAATACGTATCGGTTAGCTAACCACGGAACTGCACTCACACTGTCGCCTTTAATATTCTCAATATTATAACCATACCGTTTGTGTTCACATTGTCCATACCGTATGTACTATAGAAAAAGTATATCATTCTACATTAGCATTCATAAAATAGGTGGTTAATCTAACGTAAGAAATACTTGAAAATAAGGAAAGATGATGAAATTCTGTCATGCACTTACTACCTTTCATACGTCTTGATAGGAAAGAACATCCAATATGAACATGTAACAATTATACTAACAGATCTAGGTAAATATTGCGTTGTACACAATACTACAGCCGTTTCGCGTCCAGCGCCCATTAATTGTCAATTTGACAGCTTTGTCCGCCCGACTGCTACCTACTCGGACGGACCGAACACAGACGATCTCCGTTGTTATGACAGCATGATTGGCCGTGCAGTGGGGTTAGCTTAAATTTTGTCGGTGGTGATGGTAGCTTCGTATACAAGTGCGCAATAACATTAATACGTGTCGGTAGCTAACCACGGAACTGCACTCACACTGTCGCCTTTAATATTCTCAATCCTATAATAGAACCACATCGTTTGCGTTCATATTGTATGTACCCTTCTCCAAAGCAAACAAACGTACCCTTCAAAAGAAAATTGATTGGAGCAGATGCTCATGCATTATTTAGCAGACCTAACAATTGATACCTAATTGATAACTAATCTTGCGCTAGCTAAGGCACAAAAAGTAAGGACAGTGTGAACACCTAATAGATCTACGTAAGTATCATGAACTAGACGCGTTCGCGTGTTGTTTAATTAATAGAATTTTGCTGCTTAGCAAACTACGTACACGTTGCTCGAAGATAATGTCAATTTGACAGATTTGTCCGCCCGACTGCTACCTAGTCGAACGGACCAAAAACAGACGATCTCCGTTGTTATGACAGCATGATTGTCCGTGCAGTGGGGTTAGCTTAGTTTTGTTGATAGTGATGGCGGTAGCTTCATATTATAAGTGCGCAACGCAATTAATACGTATCGGTTAGCTAACCACGGAACTGCACTCACACTGTCGCCTTTAATATTGTCAATATTATAATATAACCATACCGTGTGTTCACATTGTATATACCGTATGTACTATTAATCTAACGTAAGAAATACTTAAAATAAGGGAAGATTATGAAATTCTGTCATGCACTTACTACCTTGCATACGTCTTGATAGGAAACTACCTGCAATATGAACATGTAATAATTATAGTAGGAGATTTACGTAAATATTGAGTTGTACACAATACTACAGCCGTTTCGCGTCCAGCGCACATTAATTGTCAATTTGACAGCTTTGTCCGCCCGATTGCTACCTAGTCGGACGGACCGAACACAGACGATCTCCGTTGCTATGACAGCATGATTGGCCGTGCAGTGGGGTTAGCTTAAATTTTGTCGGTGGTGATGGTAGCTTCGTATACAAGTGCGCAACAACATTAATACGTGTCGGTAGCTAACCACGGAACTGCACTCACACTGTCGCCTTTAACATTCTCAATCATATAATACAACCATACCGTTTTTGTTCATATTGTATGTACCCTTCGTCAAGACAAACAAGCGTACGGTTCAACAATCACACACATAAATACAGCATACACTTTGTGGTAGAGTCAAATCGGTAGTGAATCTAATATGTAAAGCATGCCTAACAATATTTCGTGACATTGTTACAAGAGCGAATCATATTGTCAACCCAAGTTTTTAACGCCAGATGCAATATGAAAACATAATATATCTATGCGAGTATTATAAACTGGAGTTTAGTTGCTAAGCGACCTGCGCACATGTCAATTTGACAGCTTGGTCCGCCCGACTGCTACCTAATCAGACAGACTCAATACAGACGATCTCCGTTGTTATGACAGCATGATTGTCCGTGCAGTGGGGTTAGCTTAATTTGTGTTGGTAATGATGGCAGTAGCTTTATATTATATATAAGTGCGCAGTACAAGTAAAACGTATCGTCAGCTAACCACGGAACTGCACTCACACTGTCGCCTTTCATCCTCAATTCTATATTATAGCTAAACCGATTGTGTTCATATTGCATCTGCTCAAGCAAACGTGTAAGGGGGCACACATCTACACTAAAACCTCGAAGAATTAAGTTTGAATTAATTAATCCGAAATTTATTTTATTTATTTTACATTTCAGAATAAACGCGGAAAGTGTCAGCGGAATCGGAAATTTAAGAGCGCAAACAGTTATCTAATGAAAAACTGAAATTTATGAAAAATATTTACTGTTTGAGTTTAGTTAAGAAAAGCGACAATAATCCGTAAAATTCAATATCATCAAGTATTCATAAAATACAATAAATACAAATAAAATCCTACCTTGGCTGATATTCTTCTTACTTAATTCTGAAACCTGCCTGGTGAAGGTGCATATATACATACATAGGTACATATGTGGCGCTATATAGGAAGTAAAAGAAACTGGGAGCAAAATTAAACTAACCACTAACCTGGGTTCAAGTGCTGTGGAACTGTAATAAAAAAGATACCCACATTAGTATATTAAAGGCATACATAAAAATAGTTGTAGCTTTACCTTGAACATATTAGTCCTTACCGCATCCAGCAGGAACGGTACCACTCACCATGACCTCAGCGTCTTCACTAACCTAGAAATTAAAAAATAGATTTTTTATTTAATTTCTTCTAATCAACTTAGTAAAGTAGTTTAGCAAATTGCAAGTATATACTTATGTATGTAAGTGAAATGGGAGGGGCATGGAGGTGAGGGGGGTGGCGCCTTGAAATTATTTTGAAATATACAGGGGGGAAAGTTACACAATTTAGTTAGATACAGGATATTTCATTTTTAAATAAGGAAATAAGCTATTTAGCCTTAAAGTGTAGCCAGAATTGGACGTAAAGTTTGAACAACCCTGTATAATTTTTAATTTAACATTAAATGTAATGATTTAGCTAAATTGTCAAATATATTAGAAAGACAAGGAATATAACGGTGACTTAGTTGTATTTAGTCCTGTGTCATCAAATTGTGCAATTATATACAGGGTGTCTCAGCGAGATCGGTCATTAGAAGTCTACCGGGTTCAGACCAAATATAAATTTGAAAATTCAGAACTGTATATAATTGATTGCGTTCTCTTCAACTAAAATATTTTTCGATTTCTAACGCTTCGGTTATAGCTAAAATTAAATTAAAATTAAAAATTGAAAGCGCTAAAAATCTAAAAAAATCTTAATTAAAGAGGACACAAACTTGTAATAATCTGTCTCACTGAGACACCCGGTATATGGTACTCCATTATATTTAGATAACTTTGATGTGTAATTTTCTTGTGGCCACCCCTGTATGTTGCAAAAATTTTCCAATGTACGACAATGAATCCTTGATGTAATTTTTAAAACTAGATTAATGGAAATTACCAAGATAATGACAAAATTTTAATTAAGTAAATTATCAAAAAAATAAGTTTGTACGACGAAGGAAATAAGTATAAAAATTGTTCAAATTAATCACAAATTTTGGGATCTCGAATGGAATTGCTTCTAGAAAACGTAATATAAAATTTGAGCCGTTATTGGATTTGCTGATTCTATCTCCTTTACACATTAAATTAGAATTGGTTAAATAGTTTGCAAAAGGACTAAACAAAGAGAGCAAGCGTTTTAAATATTTAAGAGAAAATTTTCCATTCAAAATTTCACGAGGGGATTTATTTATTGGTGGACAAGTTGCCAGAGCTATTCAAAGATGAAAATTTTGAACTTATCATGAATTAATTTAGGTCGTCTTTTAAAAATATTTGCAATTTTTTTTGGCAAATCAAAAGAGTAAAAACTTCCTCGATATCGTGACTAATTTGCTAGATAACAATAAAAATTTAGACTGGCATGTTTGGATTTGTTTCCCAAATTAATAAGCGAATCGCGTAAAAAAAGAAAAATTCGGTGAAATTAATTTAAATTGCAAGTAGAAATTTTAGGATGTCTGAGAATTGTACTCACCATATTCTGCAGTTTGCACCTATAAAATCCAGAGAACGTATCACCATCCGAACGCACCACACAACACTTTTAAACTGGCTACAATAATTAATCGCTATCGATAAATTTTACATCCCTCCCTACATCCCTTCTTAGAATTTATCATACAAAAAACTATGCTTAATATCTTTTTAATGTTATGCATTCGAGTTCGTAAATAGTTGAAAGGTAAAAAAAGTGTTTTGCTATCTTTCGATTTGGGTGAATCACCTAATATACAGGTACGGTGATGTATACAGTTTGTACTTTAACTTTGAATTTTAAATATAACTATTTAAAAATTAATTATTCTATCTTAATTGCAGTAATAACGTAATGAAATTTATTAATTACGTCTGTATACCGTAGACGGATAGAATTCAAAGATTTGTTTTAAGATTCGCATGAAATTTTCTCTATAAAGATACAGTGAAGTGGGCCCAACCACCTTGAGTACTTGATATTTCTGAATTTATTTCATGGTAGATTGAAATTTTGTTTGAAATATATTATTTTTGGTCTCTTTAAATGTTTAGAGAAAGATAACAAGACTGATGTTGTTCAGCAACATACTTAAATGATGATGACAAATTGCGTTAGATGGCTGGTTTATCTGCTTCGATAAAATCTAGATAGACATTGTGAAACAAATGGTAACAATTTACGTTGTCATAAGCCGTTTTTGACATTTTAATTAATTTTCGTGCATTGAAGTAATTATTAACAAGTAAAAATGGCTCGTGGTAAAGCTGTGTTTGACGGAATAAGAAAAGTGATCTTTCACTTGCGTTTAAATGGTCAAAATGCTTCTCAAATCGCCGAATAAATCGAGATGTACAGTCCAAAATATCATTAAACTGTACAAATCAACTGGATCTGTGGTTTAAAAACCGAGCACTGGAAGTCATCCGCATTATTCTAATAGAAACTTGAGAGGTATAAAAGGGACTATCAAGCAAAATTGGCGTGCTAGCTATAATGAATTGAAAATATTATGGAGTCAGGCAAAGGGAAAAAAAATGCCGAGAGCAACTTGTCACAGACCTGCCAAAAAATTGGAATATAAAACTTACAAGGTGGGCTTAATATTTTTTATTCTTTCTTCATTATTAATTCGATACTTTATAGGCAAAAGAGAAGCTTTTACTGCCAACGATTCTGAAGAAAAATAGACTAGCGTGGGCAAAGGAACACAATCATGGTCTCCAAACCAATGGAACTTCATTATCTGGAGAGATGAAGCCAAATTTGAAGTATGCGTTGGTGATAGTAGGAATGGTGTCATAAGAACTAGAAGTCAGAATGATTGTCTCAAAAAGAAAGTAAAATTTTCGTCATCTGTTATGATTTGGGAATCCATGTTGGCTAGTGCAGTGGGAAACTTACACTTTGTAGAATATATTATGAGTGCTGATAAGTACATTCATGTGTTTCAAAACAACTTAAGACTCCAAATTGGATAAATGCCTTTAAATGCATTAAAACCTTTGAATAGCGGCCACTAAAAAAATCAAAATTGTTGGCCGCAAAAGACAGGTGATGGATATTACTCACGCTAAATTCTAAGGAAATATTTTCACATGATAGCTATTATTTTTTTTTAGAAATAAGATTTATTTGGACAATATTTTAAATGATTTTATTTAAACTTAAAATAGAGAATACAGAGACACATACATAAGTGAACTAAATGTGTATACATTTGTTTTGCGTTCATTGGTAATATAGGTATATATAAGTATACCTTTACATAGATTGCTTTTATTTTTTGACAGAAAATGCTTCAATTTTTGTTTGTTTTTAATTTTTTAACTTAGATTTATAAATTTCACTTTCACATTTGTGTAAAATTTTTGAAATGTCTATACCATGTCACCATTATTGTTACACAGGAAGTAACTCTTCTCTTAATTTTTTGCACAATTCGTTCATATTTGATTGATAAGTTGATTTTGGATCTTCAAACTCTTCTATCTCGTTGTTATCGGAATCATCATAATTATTGCATAGTTCTTCAACTATTTCTGCTATACTAAAATGAGGATTCTCTGTAAGTTCATCATTGTCAATGGAAGCAAATCTAAACTTGCCATTGCACTGCCGACTTTTGGAAATAGCTTAGCAATGAGTATTTCATCCTCCTCGCAAAAATCTTCATTAGATTGAACTAATTCTGCGAATCCAGCTTTGAAAAATAGTTTGTAATGGTAGATCGAAAAACCTGTTTCCATGCGGCTGCATTCCATATTAGTGCACTTGTTAGATTTATGCTCTTTTCCGAATCTTCAAAGTCACAATCACTTTCAACGAACGTTAATAGTCTTTTGATCAAAAAACTGCGGTATATCATCTTAAAATTGTGAATTATGCCTTGATCTAACGGCTGACAATACGAGGTAGTGTTTGGAGGCAAAAAATCAATTTGACGTTTTCTAGCGAAACTTTAGAATGTGAAGTTGCATTATACAGACATAGAAGCACCTTTCGATTTTGTTTTTTCATTTTCATGTCAAACTGATACAGTCATTTTGTCATAAGATCTGATGTCATCCAAGCCTTTTTGTTATGTAACCATTCTAAAGGTAATTTGTCGATATGATTTTCCTTAAAACACCGAGAATTTGTACTTTTTCCAATAACTAAAGGGTTTTCTTTGTCGCCTTCCATATTTGCGCAGAATACAATAGTTAACCGTTGTTTTGCTAATTTTTTGCCATTGTATTTATCGTATTTTAATGCAAAAGTTTTATTTGGCATGGCGCGATAATACAGACCTGTTTCGTCGACATTAATATATCCTTCGGGGAATAATCCTCCAGATATGGGATTGTTTTTATTTCTAGCCATGCAGAACCACCTATACACCTATGTATGTACCTAATTATTAATGAAGTTATACCTAGGGCTGTCACGGCAGTTACTTATAAAGGATGTCAAATTCCTGATGTCAAATGAATATCTACAACGATAATTTGACATTGTTATTTCTCGTATCCAGTGATAGTGCAACTTGGAAGCTACAACTCCTAGGAAAATCTAATTAATTAACTGCTTCTAGATATGTAGATATATTTCACGCCACTGCCAGCCTTTTCGAGATGCAGCAGCTGGATACGATTTAACGTTGAAACTTAACAATATGCAGCTGTTCCGTCCTTCTTCTTGCTAACATGTTATTAAGCTAATGAATATGGAATACTACTACCGGAAACGTGTAACATACGCTTCTATAGTCCTACGTCCTTTGCAGCGTCTACATACTATTAAACACAATTTTAATAGCGTCAATTCATCATAAACACCAGAGCAAGGACATAGTGTTTTGAAAGTGGAGATTAGTTGCGCTGGCGTGTCATCAATCTTATTCATTATCCTGTTTTCTGGATGGTTTCCCGGGTAACGCCTTCGAATATTTTACAAAATCTCGAAAACGTCGATACACAAACACGAACCGCAGGATGAACTTTTTATTCGTGAGCTTTACATGGAGCTTTGATTTCGTACACCGTCGAAGTTTGTAGTCGCGGTACGTCGTCGTCGTCTTTTTAATGACAACATTTTGTTGACCTCGAACAGTCTATTGACGGCGAAACCTGCCGGAAGAAGGAAAGTTTTTTTTTCTTTGGAATGGTAAACGAAAATTGCGTAATTAATAACCGAAACGTCGTTGAAGTTAAGCAGATGCTTACGGCGGGATATTAAATGAGTGTTGCAAACT